>OVAY01001997.1:17500-22099 GCA_900406395.1 Kernera saxatilis | reverse complement strand
CTTACAAAATCAAGATGTGAATTAAAAACAAAATCAAGATGATTTTTTTTTTTATAATATTTTTTATTTTATATTTATTAATTCTTACAAAATTATGTTTGTCAAGTTAATTGTTGTGTATTCTAATTTTCTTTTGACTAAAAACATTAAATATAATAATGTATGAGTTAATTAAGTCATTTAGTTTTAGTTTTAATGTAAGTTTTTAATAATGTAGGGGTTAAAAGAGTCATTGAATTTTAGTTTTAATGTAATTTTTTTTGCTTGATGATGTGGACAACTTAAGAGGAGATAAAACTCTCCTATTATATATAAAATTTTCTAACTAAAAACACTAAGTTTAAGAAATTATAAATAATTTGTTATTTCTACATTAAATATACTATTTAATATTTATTTAGAAAATTTTAGTCTAATAGAAAAAAAAACTGCAGAATACAAATAGTCATAACATATTAAATATACATTATTTATGTCTAGAAACTTGAAAAAATCAAATAAAAATTTTTAAAATATCTAATATAATGGAACAGATGAAATATAATATAATAATAAAAAATGAATTTGCATGCATATAGCTTAGTATTTTTATTTTAGAAAAAAAAAATATTATTATGATGATCGAATCTAGAAACGTAAATGCTCTACGACTAATATAAATTTTCTAATATTATTATGTCGGCACATATGGTTAAATATCTAAAACTGATGGACTAACCTCAAATAGAATTCAGTATAGGTTAAACTTTAGAAACGACACGAGTAAGGTGGACCCAATTTAAACAGAAACATTACTGTATAGGTCAAATGTTCATTAATTAGGGATATATGTTACTTGAAATTAATTTATAAATAAATAATTCAGGCCACCAAAATCAATTACATCGATCTTCAATTTAATTTTATTGTTCTCTATATTTACTGCAATTGTTACCTCATAAAATAATAATTTAAAAAGACAGGGCTAGTCAAATTAGCCAATACTGTTTGGTTAAGAGAAACAAATTATGGTGAAGTAGAGAAGTCAAAAGTCAAGATGGTTATTTGAAGAAGAGACACCAACTTTAAATCACCAGCTGGTTAGGTTCATGAAACAAGTCATATTTACAACAAAAGTTATGATCATCTCTCAAAGCAAACAGTGTTATTTTGGCACCAATTAAATTCTACAATCACACGTTACAACTTACATGTTATATGTATAACCCGTATATGACTCCTATGTATAACATGCTCATTTTCTTGTTCCGTGTTTCAGATTTCATTTTGTTCACATTCTTCAAACAAAATCTAAACTCACTTCCGTAACTAATTTTATTCAAAATCAATTTTTCAAACCTAAGACATGAATAGTGAAGCAACCTCATATCCGACATTTAGACTGTATTGGCACGTGCATTTGTGAAGATTTACAAGATTCAATTATAAAACTAACTCGCTGATAACATTATTCTTTCTTTTTTTAATATGCAATTTGTAATATAATATTAAAACAAAAAATCTTATCAGACCAAACAAAAAATCTTAGTTGTTTTGATATAATCATGTGAAAAACAAAAAATTATACTGTCCCATCTCAGAAAATATAAAGAATAAATATAGAAGGATAAGTCATAGGTGATACTGATGCCATATGCACTAACACACATGTAGAGTATAGAATCGAATCTAGTGAAAGAGTACTATAATAATGTGAGCACTATTATCCATTTATCCTTAAATCCCAAAGGCAAAAGGCACCTTATTCCTTCCTAATTCAGTAATATTTCCATGTGCTTTTTTTATTCTCTGTAGCATATTCATATCCAATAAATTCCACATTCGTCGAACCAATTATTAAACTTTTGAGCAATGTAGAGATTAAATGATGTGAAGGCAAAGCATAATAGAAAAAAGATGAAGAAAGCATATACAACCATCTCTTTCAATTTTTTGAGTCAATCAAAATCACATGCGTGAAAAGACTAAACTCTTTAGTCTCTCTACCACAAAGAGCTTTCGGCCACTTTGTAGGACAGTAAGTATCAACATCACACTATTGCAGATAGAGAAAGAGTGAACCAATGGTTATGGTTCGAATCTTGACGAGCTTACATTTTTGACTAAAGACTTTTTAACATACTTCAATCCAAGATGATGAAACAAAAACAAGAGGCAAAAAAAGTTGTTGTGTTACGTATGTATCAAGCCAAGAGATTTTTTCACTGTAGCTGTCTCTCGGTGTGATTGTCCGGTTGAACACTAGATGTTAAGAAACATCCAATTTTTCCAGCTCTTTCTTGATTTGGATAATTGAAACAGGAAATACTTGGGGATATTGATGTTTAACCTAGCCTCTCGAGCATCTTTAAGGGTTGGTACAGAAAAAGCATCCGAAACTACCAGTTTGGAGTTTGTGCTAATGTCATTGAGCCAATTCTCCACTTCTTGCTTGGTGCTGTTATTAATTAAGACAATAGACGGTGACAACTCTTGCCAAAGATCTAGAAAACAGAGAAAGCGCATACCTCTGAATTAAAATGTTTGTCAAAATTCCGGATTTCGACCTTTATCGGCTCTTTTTCTGGCGCGGATTCTGGAAACCAATGTAAAACTGTCTGCCAAAGAAGAGAATACTATAAAGATGAATTCTAAAAGGGAATTTTGAGAGGGTAAGGGTCTAGTGTTGCCAAAGGAACCTTTGGTTTCATCTTCTTTTCAGGATCATACTCTGCTTGGATCTCGACAACAGTTTCATTGTCATCAGCGATTTAAATAAAAGGTTGATGTCTTGGAAGCAAGAGGAGAACCATTCATGCAGCATTTCAGTCGAAACTTAAAAACAACTCGTATTGCAATGAAATAGAAGAAGTTTTAGAAACAGGACAAACCAAATGTGCTATGTTCTCAAGAGAATCAACAATGCAGTGGGCATGATGCACCATTTGTCACCAGCATGTGCATGAGGCGCAAACTGAGCAAAGAATATAATGAACAGCTCAAATCGCCGACCGAAACACGAAAAGAGAACCTGGATTATGCAGCAAGAGATGATTTTTTTCACTTGCCTTTATACGATAGGCAATAAGGTCATGCATAGTAAAGTTAGCACTCTGCATATCCTGCTTCATTCTAAGTGTTGCCTTCCCTTCCTCGATCATTCCTTGTTTCATTTCGCCAAAAAGTTTCAGAGATTCATCAATAGGCCTGTCCCTCAAGGGGCTCTAAACATTTTCTTCTCCCTGTACTCTTTTATCTCTTCTGCAGTCTTAAATTACAAAACAATATACTTTTAGAATCAGTTCTGTGTGGAGTTTGATACTGAAGCATGTTAGTACAATAAAAATTTATTGAGGAATGAAGAATCCCCTATCTGTTCAACCTTGTGATCTACATATGCATGGCCTCTCAGGATCAACTCGACTGCCAAATCTTGGAAATAATCTCTGGTGTATGTAATCTAAAAGAAAAGTAAACGCAAGTGTGAGAAAATTCTGAACATAATAAGAATAAATATAAGCATCTGTACATAGAAGATGATGATACCTTGAAGGGTTCCCAACCCATCCAGTTAACAATATCTTCGATGAGAGTAATATACTCTCTTTTTTCGGCCTCGGGATTTGTGTCGACATACCTGAGAGATCACATGTTGAAAATCATATATGCTCTATTCATGTTCTTATACAACGTTCACTACTAGGAAGACAACACAAATGACGAAAGTGTGCAAAAGAACCTTCATAGGGAACATCATCGGAAAGAGACTAAAAGCGGTGAGTTATTACCCTATTATTTTACTCTTGATGAGGGGATATAGAATATGGATTGAGCTCCTCTTCAGATGGCTCTAGAGCAGCTTCCACAGCAGCCTCCTTTTCCTAAAATCAAGACAACGAATGTGAAGAATTGAACTCGCAAGAGAAGCCATTTAAACAAAATCAAAAAGATTAGCTACACGCACCTCAACTTTGGCGGGCTTCTTATTATCAGCAGCAATTCATACAATTTTTCATCTACGACTTTCTATCAGACATGAAAATCGAAGATTGTTATTCGACTACCTAACTATAGAAAAACATCATGTCCAACCAAGAAACAGAGTATGCTCACATTTCAATCTTAGTGCCCATCGCAACCTTTTCCCGGACATGACCAAGTAATTCACCCAAACTACAGAACATAAATGCATCACGTTCAACCAAGAAATGAGCTCGTTTCAAAAAGAAAAAAAAACATCGAATAAGGAAGCAACAAAAGAGGTATGCTTTACTAGAATTTAAAGCAAAAGACCAACTTTTCGTTTGTTTATGCAAAGACCAACAAAAGAGGTATGCTTTACTAGAATTTAAAGTGACAATTCTGGAAGATAATATTCTAACTAAGTAGACTGATACTTAGTTGCAACTTAACACACATCATTGCCACCATTGTAAGGCAAACAATCGAGCAATATAGTGTTCGAGACTAAAAGAAAGACCAAATGGGCGAATCTAAAAACGGGTTTTAAATCAATCAGAGAGACTAACTCACTGGAGTAACGCAGATCCCAGTTGTCCGGTCGCACACTCATCAGACACAGCAGCCAAAGTCAATACTCAATAGAATTCGAGGAGAGAA
>OVAY01001997.1:0-12500 GCA_900406395.1 Kernera saxatilis | reverse complement strand
ACATTAAAATACTAATATTTTTTTTGTGGTTCTCATTGATGGAGATGCCCTAAAATCTTGCCTTTTGTGACTATTCTTATATGGAGGTAACATCCGTATTAATGACTATAAAGTTTCATTATAATTCAAATGTTGCATCCACATATACGGATGATTTTTAATATAATCTTCCATTCATCTTTGTAAGTTGTAGTTTCAATTTCAATTATGTTAAATAACTCAATTATTTTTCGGAGAAACCAAATGATAAAAACTGTAAAATGAGATAATTATTTGGGTTAGACTAAATTAGTATGTGTTTTGGGTTGGACTTCCTAATTATTTCATTTTATTTTTTTATAAAATAATACTGGTGAGTTGAACTTTGAGTATGAGCTATTATCTATAATGTCATGTATGCATATTTTTTTTTTTTAAATGAAATATTTATTTGTTTTCTCTTTAAACGTCACATCAGCTAATTTTTTCCCTCTATTTTCTCAAAGATTATAAAACAGTAGAAATTGTTTTGTAACCAACAGTGAGGGAGAACCAACTAAGCTTTTATGACAAAAGTCGATCATAACCTTTTGGTTAACTAAATTTGAACCAGACCGGAAAAGTAAACCGGTCGAGAGAGCGAGTCAGACTCACGGAAACAATCCAACGCGGGAAAAAGAAAGCCCCCACACGGAAATATTAACTTAGTCCACTCATCGTATAGCATACACTGCTTGAACTATTGACCGTAGTTCATTGACCGTACACGCTCTTGGCAAAAATGCTGCAGCTTCTGATATAGAATGCACCCAAAATAAGTATCATGACGGTGTAAAAACACACAATGTCTTCTTCTCGCAACACATTTTTCCTGTCTTGATCAAGCGAAAATGGAATTGTGCGGAGACTGATTCCGAAAAGGCTAGCAAGTGTATCGATCATGGACGATAGGCAACCGCGGTTGCAGTAATTCAAGGGGGCAAGCATCAATAAGCAGACGATAGAGGAATGGTCTAAAATAACGCACAACAACAGTCTAAATCTATGAGCTTGGATAGTCACAAAAGGCAAAGATTTGGTGAAAATGCTAATCCTTTTTATTGATTAGTGTTGGGTTTTTCGCTGCTGTTTTTATGATAGAAAAAGAGTATGTTCTAATGAGAGCAGAACCTACTTCTTTGTACAGGTTTATTCAGCTCAATTAACAGAAGAGAATCCAAAACTAACAAAAGAATAATTAGACAAACAAATATTGAGCAATTCAAAGCATCTTTGAGCTTCCTACATTCTGATTTGATCACACTCAAACTTCAAGAGATTCCACAAGGCAGCAAAATAATGCTGTGAAACTTCAACTTGCACTCATCATCCATCTTCATCATCATCAATTCATCATCATCTCTGCAGAATTGGTAAGCAAACAGTTTTCAAGAACATGATAGGATTCAACAATTTGGGGATCGTGAAGATGATACCTTTCCGTTCTCGGCGGCATCTGGGACGTTGTAGATATCTTGGGTAATTTTAGTAAAGTATGAAGCTGGATGCAACAACTGTAGCCATGGAAATAAGAAAAGAAAAAAAGCACAGTCAGAATCCGGAGAACAAAAATTGGGAAAATTGCATCAAAGAATAAGAGAATTTGGAGGATTTCGACTTACATTGATCTGTTTCTGAACGCTTCTGGGTCGTTTCTTGGGCCGACGCGGTGGTCGGTGACCCATCATCTTCACGCAATCTTCTTCGATCTCTTTCCTCGTCAGCGCCGGGACGAATTTCGACACCGTCGGATTCGCCGATTTCACTCGTTTCTCCTCGATAATCCCTAATCCTTTGTAGTTATACTGATTCCCGTCGCAGTTTCCGGAATCTGGAATCGGAGCTTTGCAGGCTGCTCTTCTCTTTCTTAGATTCCACGGCCTTCCCTCTGCCGCTGCTCCCGGCGCTTCCGGCGGAGAAACCTCCTTCTCCTTCTCCTGTGCTTCTAATTTCTCTTTACGTCTCTCCTCGTCGTTGTTCTGCTCTTCTTCCTCTTCGTCATCTAAAACCTGTTTCCTGAATATCGATTCCCTCATCTTCGCCGCCACCGTCCTAAACTCCGACATCATCTTCTCCGTGTACTCCTTGATCCCTTCCCCAACGCCGTCCTCCGATGATCTCCCCGGTTCCGTCTCCAATCTTCGATTCCGATTGACGGAACCGCCACCGCCGAAGCGGAAAGGAGTCGCACCGTCGAATTCGGATGACGAAGATCGTTGATCACCGGCGTCGGAAACACCGTCGGATTCGTCCTTGACGAACCTCGTACGTCGCCGAGTCCCCCAGGTCAAGTTCGGAAACGAGAAATTGTGGAGAGTCGTCTTCTTCGATCTCTGATATCCCGTCGCCATGAAGTCTCCCTCACCAGGAAACACCATTGATTGGCGCACTCTCCTCTTTGTCTCTTTGTCTTCCTCCTCCGAAACCCACAGAGATTTTCTGAAAACGGAATATTCAATCGGCGATTTCTACTCTCTCTCTCTCTCGCCTTAGGTTGTGTTTGGATGCAAGCAAGAGAGAAAGGAGAAGAAGAAGAGTTTATATATATAAGGCGTGTTTGGGGCAAAAGGCGAGAGAATCAGAGAAGGGCCGTTTTAACGTTCAGAGCTTTTTGGAAATTTCCAATGTGGATCGAAGGTTATTTTCGGGAAATCATCGAGGCTTGCTAAAATGCACCGTGAGTTCTTTGGCGCATATGTTTCAGATGTCGCTTTTTTAAGTATTGAGATTGTCTATTAACCGTCTGATGGTTTGACCTTTCATCGTAGCCGTAGATCATAATCCACCGCATAATCTCATAAAATTATAATTCCTGAAGAATCAGGATAATCTCATAAAATCATAAAATCAGGGTTTTTTTTGGGCCTTACCGTTTCCAATTTAGACTAGGAATGTCAAATGTGTAGGGTGATTAGTATTACAGTGTTACTTAGGGAATTTAAATACATCACATTTGTTTTAAGGTTAGTTAATATATACTTTTAAAAAAAATTAATATACTTTTTTTTATTCTCTCCTGTTTAGTTTTCCAAAAAAATTATTAATTTCTTATTATCAATAAAATGATAATTGATTAATGGTCGTATAAGATCGTCAATTCTTATACTATCGTCTAATTCTGCTTAACAACAAAAATACATACTTTAATTTTACGATGTATGAGATAACGGTCACGATTTACTAATATCCAGAAAGTGTATTGAAAGATGAATTTGGAATGATTTAAGTTTTAATGAATTTTGAGATGATTTAGGTGAATTTTGGTGTCTAACACTTAGGTGTTCACCTAAACATCCATTATATTGTAACACTCTGACAAATATTTTTGTAGTTTTTTAAAAAAGTGTCATTTTGATTATTTTTGTTTCATGAAAAGTGATGTTTGGTATTTTCAATGCAAAATTATGTGAAAAAATTCAGTTTCAACCATACTATTTAATATATTAATTAGAGATAAAAAAATTATGATGTATATTAATAAGAGATATAGTATATTTTTTAGGTTTTTTAATAATATGTGTGAAAAATGTTATAATGACACTCTTTATGAATTATATGGAGTAGCAATCAAAGCTTTTTTTGTTTGAAATTATTTCGTTTACATATGCTTCATTTATCTTGAGTTTATCAATGTTTACATATCGAAAAATCTTTTACAGAAGATTAGTGTAAAATAACATATATTAAGAAAACTCTTTGGACCAATAGATTTGCACACTTCTGATTTTTATGTTTAGGAGTTTTGGAAAAAAAAAGAAGATTATTGGTTTGTTATAATAAACAAATTTAATCAGTAAGGTGTTATCAAGTTCATTAACATTAAGGAACATCACTTTATAAGAGCAACGCTTACATTCTTTTCAGCAATATTTTGGTTGTGAATGGAATGACGGAAAAAAGGTGGATCGCACGCAAAGTGGAATAAACCGCTTCTTAGCTTCCATTCACCATTTAATTTAAAAAAACGATTCTTCTCCTAAAAAAAGTAATTAAAATTTTTTGAACCGCAAGTGGTTCAAAATAATGAACAAAACTATGATCCACTTCAAACAGTAGTTATGCTGGATATTTGTAGTGTTCCAAATGTTGATGTTCATTTTATTTTTATATTTGTTCCAAAAAGATATACAATTTACAGCGGTCAATTTTATTAACTAATAAAATTAATTTAATAATATTATTCTTAAATAAATTGTTGATTCAATTGTTGCTTGACCCGAATTTCTCGTCATATATACTTATAATAATTACACATTTTAATAATATACTTTTAACTAGTAAAAACGAGTTGGTTATTATCTAAATTCTCCCAATTACTTGTTTGGGTAGTTTAGAGGTTTCAAAATACAAAGATATATATATATATGAACATTAAATTGTTCTTTTGTAAATTATAATAATGTTAAAAATATTTTTTAAGCAATATTAAAGTGTAATTCACCATCCAAAAAATGTTTTTTTTTTTGTTATCACATAATTTTAAATTCAAACTCATAATAGAATTATCAAATATTTTTAAATCCAAAAAATAGATTTTTGTCAAATATTTTTTTATCAATGTATTTTTGGTTTTTTTTGTAATTCAATTATTTGGTCCGCACTATTTGATACGCTTTTCTCATTCAAACATATATTTTATACCGCCAAATCCGTTTGATCCGCATTTGATCCGCCATATCCGCTAGATCCGCTCCGCCAAATCCGTTTTCTCCATTCGGAGCCTTTATTCATATATCGAGCTAAAGAAGTTTCTACTATTAATTTGTGCTCTCCATTGGTTATTGTCTTTTTAATATATTTTTTCGTTTTGTCCATTTTTGGATTTTCTGAGATGCAAAAGGTATCAAAATATACTTCTTCTGGTTTATGAAGAACAAGACATCTGTTTTATATTTTTTGGTTTAAGAGAGACACTTAATTGAACGGAGTAGTAAGCACCGTCGAATCGGAAGGAGAAAATCGGCGTCGGAGTCGTTGATCATCGGCGTAGGAAACACCGTCGGATTCGTCCTCCTCCGAAACCCACAGAGATTTCCTCAAAACGGAATATTCAATCTGCGCTTTTAACTCTCTCTCTCGCCTTAGGTTGTGTTTGGATGCAAGTAAGAGAGAAATGAGAAGAAGAAGAAGAGTTTATTTATGTAGGGCGTGTTTGGGGAAAAACGCGAGAGATGGGCCGTTTTAACGTTCAGATCTTTTTGAAAATTTCTAATGTGGATCGAAGGGTATTTTCGGGAAATCATCGAGGCTTGCTAAAATGCACCG
Organism: Kernera saxatilis; assembly: GCA_900406395.1. NCBI lineage: Eukaryota > Viridiplantae > Streptophyta > Magnoliopsida > Brassicales > Brassicaceae > Kernera > Kernera saxatilis. Next base: position 7,217 of record OVAY01001997.1, on the reverse strand, counting down.
TGAGTTCTTTGGCGCATATGTTTCAGATTGTCTATTAACCGTCTGATTGTTTGAACTTTCATCGTAGCCGTAGATCTTAATCCACCGTATAATCTTATAATCATAATTCCTTCAGGAAGCAGGAGTGGAGGGTTTTTTGTTGTTGTATGGGCCTTAACGTTTCAATTTAGACTAGGAATGTCAAATGTGTAAGGTGATTAGTGTTACAGTGTTACTTCGGGATTTCCTTTTTTTTTTATCAGCTTACTAGGAAATACATCACATTTGTTTTAAAGTTAGTTAGAGTTCTGTTTAAACAAATTAATATATTTTTTATTCTTCCCCGTTTAGTTTTCCAAAAAAAATTATTACATTTTTGCCAATAGAATAATAATTGATTAATGGTCGTATAGGATCATCTATAATGCTAGCTATAACAATCTTAAAGTCTTATAGAACCACATGACTCTGTTTAATAACAAAAATATATATATTGTTATTATGTTATAACACTGATAAATAGTAATACGTTCTCCGTTTTATAAAAATGTCGTTTTGAGGTTTTATTTTCAGTTTCACGAAGAGTGTCGTTTTGAATTTTTAATGCAAAATTATGAACAAAAATCCAGATTGAACCATACTATTTTACTGTATTAATTAGAGAAAAAAATTATTCAGTATATTAATAAAAGGTATAGTATAAATTTTATTAGGTTTCTTAATATATGTGAAAATGTTATAATGATACTCTTTATGAAATGGAGAGAGTAGCAATCAAAGCTTTTTTGTTTAAAATTATGTTTTTTAACATATGCTTCATTTATCTTGAGTTTATCAATGTTTACATATGAAAAAATCTGTTAAGGAAGACATACATCATCTTCAATAAAACTACGAGTATGAAAAAAAAAAAAAAAAATTATCGCTGCTCATTCTTTTCATTCCTAGGTTGCACACTAAGCATCCTTCTTGATACGTGTGTCAAGTTTGATCGGCATCTCAAATGGGACGAAGCCTCGATTTATATTAACTTAAAAGTTAAGACTTCTCGAACTCATATACATATAAAAGCCATATAACAAATTTTTATTATTAGATAGTCAATATAAATAAATATATATCCGGAGGAGAGAAATGTGTAGAGCACAAAAGAAAAAGGTATTTACTTCATATGAAAAGGTAAGTAGAAATTGTTAGTATTTTTTATCAAAAAAAAAAAAAGTAGAAATTGTTATTTATCATTTTTTAAATATAATATAAAAAGTTATATATATTCCAAAGGAACCTCCAACGGCTACTTAATAGTTAATACATACATATACATAAAATTGAAAAAGTAAGTTGTAAAAGGACAACCGACCACGACTTTTAACAGGTTGGCTTAGCGCTCCTCATTACATATCTAAAATCTCAAAACTTTTCATCTTCTATAAATATCGAACATTAATGTCCCTTCTTCTAAGAAACCCTCAATTTGTTTAAATCAAAATGTTCCAAAGAAGAAGACCCATTCTCCAGAGGGTCTCGAAACTACTAAAAGTCTCGATCTTGAGAAGACCCAACATCGTAAGACTCAAGCTTCCCATAAAGCCAAGAAGATCAGCCAAGAGGGTCAAGCTCCTTCAGCAATACAACTATAGGTTTCTTCAAGAGTATCAATTCTCGCCTTCACGCACATCACTTATTCGATACCGTAGGAAGAGAATTCGCATATCTAGATCGGGTCTTAAACGCATTTACAAGTTATTGTTTCTTTCCCAGTGCATTGGCCGGTCCAACAATGATGAGCCTCTGCATTGTGGCCATGGAGTTGATTCTCCTGCAAGGAAGCTTCCGCAGCCATTCGATTACTTCAGCGAAGATGATTCGATTGACCTGAAGGCTGAGAGATTCATCGAAAAGTTCTACGATGAGATGAGGATGCAGGAGCGGGAATTTGCTTGATTGAGTGTTAAATTACTTTTTTGCATTTTGTAATCCTTTATTTTTTTGTATTCTTTATTATTTTCCATCTTATGTATTATTATTAATCTTCTCCGCATCATATTTGAGACCGCGGAGACTCATTATTTTGCTCTATCTGGGTATTTAGTTATGCCAAAATTACTAATTATATTTTATAACCAAGTACAATTCTTTACTCGTTTGGCTCACTCTAACCTGGCGTGGTTTTATCCACATTCTCAGCTAAGAGTTAAAAGGTAGCCAGGTAGGGAAACATAAGTTATTTCGAGCTTTCTGGATTCTCCATAGCAACCAAGGAAAACTTTTAAAGCGTTTCAACTTTATTATCAAAATCTGGAAACAAGCAAAGAACAAAGTTTGAAAACGGAGAATCTGAGAGGGTAGGGTAAATCACTTCATGATTCATGATTCATGTTAACTCAGTTTATGAATTGGTTTAGTGGTTGGTCAATTTAGGTCTTGAATGGTTGTGGTTTTTCAAATGGTTTTTGGTTTTGGTTGTTTCAAAATCCATTTTATCCATTCAAGATTTTAAGAAAAGTGGCTTTCCTAAAAAATAAGGGATCTAGATTCAAGTTTTTACTTTTTACCAATTTCTTAACAAAATAAAGAATCCCACTTCAATGAGTTTTTGAGAATTTTTTCTACAATACTTTTTTTTATATTCTTTTGCAAAATTCAAAAGCCAAAAAAACTAAAAACTAAAATCTAAAATCTAAATACCAAATTCTGTAATCTAAAAACCACTTAAAATCTCCGCGACATTCGTGGCCTTGGTTTTATCACTTCATGATTCTCTAGAAGCAAGAACCTTGGGCTTGCCGGAGGCCCCGGTGACTGTGTTTTTATTATTGTTTAGAAGTTTTTCGTCTTAAGTTTTATTTCTAAACTCTAGCCCTTTATTCTCGTTAATTCAAATTTCCAATCACGAATTGTTAATGGGCCTACGCCATTTATTTACCCTTAGCCATTCCATTGGGCCTTTTAATTGAGTCCATGTTATATTGCATTCATACGAGATAAAAAAAAGGAAGAGGTGAACTGATGAAGCAACGAATGAGAGATCGACAAGAGTCAGACATGTCTAATAACAACTTTTGCTTCCTAATGTGTTCTGAAACTGGTAGGACAGTCTCGTACGCTAGTCCACTTCAAGTGTCTTCATAACTAACCATATATTATAAATTTATAATGTATGTATCGAACAAGACGTACGTGCACTTTTGTTTTTAGCTAGTTTTGTTGGGTCCTCAGGTCACTTCAATTGCAAAAAGATATCTTTTTGTGGACCGACGACTTAAGCAATGAACTAAAACGAGCACACATTAGTTACGTCCCATGTGAGTTAAAGTTATAGATTCTTCTTGGATTGTGCCTAAATACAAGCAATCAATGTTTTTAAACTTGAACGGGAAAAGAATACCGGAATGTGTTTTGGGGTTACTAGGTCACTGGATTAATCTGATCCAATTACGGGTCAATAACTTTTTTGTTTTATTATTCTTCAAAAAAAAAAAAATATATATATCATTCAGACACAATAAAAACAATTCATATTTTACAATGATTTGAAATACTCTAAATCCATGATATTTAAATCGAACTAACAATACTTTAGATTGAAAAAAAAAACTATACTTTAAATTGTAACAAACTCCAAATTTTATGAATTTAAATATTTTAGTTTCTTCGGGTTCAAAACAAAATATATTTTAGTTTCTTTGTTTTTAAGTTAATAGGCCACACAATAACATGGGATTTCCAAATTCTCAAAGCGTGTTCTATTCGGAATCATATACTAAAATTACGTCAATTCAGTGGCCGTCGTGTAGTAGTATTTGATAAAAAGGCAAAGTGAAAACTTTTTCCCCACTTGATTCGACTATTACTAGAAACAAAAACACAAATGTTGAGCTAGTTAACTCTAGAGTTTTGATCTATATGGTTCACATGGTGTGATTGTACCCAAACTAACTTGCACATCTCATCATTAATTAGTTAGGCTCCGGTCCGAATCACCTAAGTTATGAGAAAAAGAAAAATTTACGCCAAGCGTTTTAAGGGAACGTATGAAAACTCATTTGGGTTGATATCTTAGACATGGTAAATGTAACTTCCTCATTTGTTGATCAATTTTCTAACTAACGACAATCTTGAACAAAAGGGGGAAAAGGCTTTCTCCCGACAAGATCTATAGTACTTTATCCTTATCCTATATGGAATTCCTCCATCAACTTCATATTTTGTTTTTGGTTTAAATCAACATCATAATTGCAACTACATTGCAAAGGTTTAGAAAGAAAGGAACTTTCTTCGGATATTTAAGTTATAGACTTACTGGGAACCAACGAGGCTTCGACAAACAACCACAGCATCTTTCTTCTCTTTCCATATTTCTTGTCAACAAAAACCAAACCCTAGGGATATATTGTCCTTCTTTCTCATGTCCTATCACTTTCCACGTAAGCCCTATCATGTTTCATAGTGCTTGTCCCTAACCTACCAAAACCTCCAGCGTAATTTGGCATACCCTATCTCCACAATAGGGGTTAATTCTGATGAATTCCCCTGATATATATAATACATGCATAAAATTATGAAAAACGAACACAAATTTTACTTAGTATCTACAAAAGATCTGAATAAATATTTGAAAATATCAAATTTAGATATTTATACATGTCTAAGTAAAGAACCATAACATATATATGTATGGAATAGATCCACTTTGAGAGGGTTAAGAAATCACTTTCATTAATGAAAGGTTTTATCCATATATGTCTTCTTGTAAATTATAAATTATTTTCTTCGCGTCTCTAGACGTATGTTAAAGAACTCACAAACGGTCTGGGGCTTCAAGGCTTGCTTCCAGCCTTCCACTAATGCACCATCAACCAAAAAAGCATTTATCTTATTTTGTAGTATATACTATCTTAATTTTATATTTTTGGTGTGCGTTTATTTTTACGTTGATGTTAATTTTTGAAAGTGGACACANGGGACACAAGATTTTTATTTTTTTTTTTTATCAAACATCATGTATAAATTGCAAAAAAAAAAAAAATACAAGTGCAAGAAAAAATTTATTTACATGTTTGCGTTTGTAATTTTTAAAAGATTTTTGATAAAAAAAATATATATTATGATGCTATGCTCTTAATAAAAATGTGAACAAACATTTAACTGGTAAACGCTACTATACAATTGGACCCAAATGTGATGAAGACCAGACTAAATGCTATATTTTCTTTCATATGTGTATGTATAATACTTTACACTTGTTATTCGAGATATTGTTGTCGCTGGAGTTTAAAGTCTAGACTACTGCTGCTTAAGTGTCGAATAAAGTAGAAATCATTTGTTTTCTTTTACTTTAGTTTTTGTGTTCAGTGGGGATGCATATATGCATGCATGATACATTATTGAAGAAACAATGTTGGGGGTTCGATATTGTACGGAGATGAGAGTATATGCAATGTATAATGCGTAGTTGCCAGAGTGGTAAAGCAAAAGTAAAATTAAGATGCATCCTCAAGAGTTATAACGTAGTGGGTGCCTTTTAGATTAGGGTAAATACATTGCATGATTGATGGTGTGATGGGTACTTTGATGATTCCTTAAAAAGGGCACAGGTTGCAGCAAAAGAGCACGATTTGGGACTCTGGAAAAGGCTTTTTTTTTCTTTTCAAAAGGGTACCTTTTACGGATACGCACATATGTACGTACACATTCATAACACTTTAAGTGTTCACTACAAGAAAATACCAGATAACGAATGAGTTTAACTAACACAACAAAAAAGCAACGCAAAAACATCAATATATTTATGTGAATAGAAGATATACGTCGTTCGTCCATAGCTACATTAACGTCTTAAACAATGTTAGAAGTAGTCGATAAATTAAGAACAGATATCATATGTCGCTAAATCCATCGCCCGATGTTCATATGGCATGCATCATGCATGTGAGCCACCCGTTTCTAATTAGTGGCAAATTTTTCGACGAATTATAAGTACACCACCATGAGTTGACTATATAATTAATAGTTTGGATTGCCCAAACACTATCTTCATGGTTTTCAAAAATTTGTCATGTCAAATTGTATAAGAAATATTCGACACTAGCCAACATATCAATAACAACACAAAATTCCATTCAAGTTTTTGTTTTGTGATAGTTAGAGAAGCTCCTTAGCAACTATGGAAGATAGTGTTAGAGAAGCTCCTTAGCAGCTGGTTGCTCGTCTGAAGCCTATTCTCCCAGAGCTTATCCTGCCAAACCAGACAGCTTTTGTTAAAGACGGGCTTTTACTTGAAAATACAATTCTAGTAGCTGAAATTGTGAATGGTTACCATAAAAACAAAGGAAAGAAGAGGATCACAATCAAAGTTGATATTGCAAAAGCTTTTGATACAGTTAGCTGGGACTTTGTCATCAAATGTTTAAGAGGAGTAGAAGTACCTGAACAGCTTATCATATGGATTCAAGCTTGTCTTTGTACTACCTCGTTTACAGTTGGCTATAATGGGATGGTCCATGGGTACTTTAAGGGGAAAAGAGGATTAAGGCAGGGAGATCCCCTCTCTCCATACCTATTTGTTATAGTCATGAACTGCCTCTCCCTAATGCTTAATAAAGCGGCAGAAGATGGATCATTCAACTATCATTTTAGATGTGAAAAAACAAAGTTTACCCATCTCTGCTTCGCAGATGACCTGCTGATTTTTGTTGAAGGTACTATGCATTCAGTGCAGAGAGTGCTTGAGGTTCTACACGAGTTTGAGAAGATGTCTGGACTAGCTGTCAGCAGATCAAAAACTAGTTTCTTCGCAGCTGGCTTATCAGTGTATGAGATTCAACTAATTAGTTTCTCCACTTGTCTCACGCATGGATCCCTACCAGTGAGGTATCTTGGAGTCCCCCTGTGCACAAAAAAGCTATCAATGACCAATTGTGAACCTCTTATTCAACAGGTGAAAGGGAGAATCACCTCTTGGTCTGCAAGGTCTCTGTCATTTGCTGGAAGATTACTTCTGATTAATACAGTGGTTGCAGGAATATCAAACTTTTGGTGCTCATCGTTCACCCTACCAAAGAAATGTATTGAAAAGGTCAACTCATTGTGCAGTGCTTTCCTATGGAAAGGTTCACTCGAAGGACATCACTCAGCACGAGTAGCCTCAGAGACTATAACTAAACCAAAATCAGAAGGAGGATTGGGAATAAAAAACCTTTTCGTTTGGAACAAAGCGTGTATGTTGAAGCTCATCT
>OVAY01001996.1:0-13764 GCA_900406395.1 Kernera saxatilis | reverse complement strand
TTTTTTTTTTTTTTTTTGGAAATGAAAAAAAAAAATATGAAACAACAAAAATGTTACGATTACTAATCGTGTAGATATAATGGCCAAGTGAAGGAGAATACAACAAACGTAACTTACATCATTTCTTCATCATCTACAGCTCACGCACGCACATTCCTCTAGTTAAACCACAATTATATATAACTCGGCAATAATACTATTACAAACCTATGTTACGAACTCCAATCGGTAACTTATTTTCAATTAGGCTCAAACGAAATCATGCTGAAAAACCAAAATATTCCCTCTGTTTTATAAAGTTGTCGTATGTTTTATTGGTATTAAAAAAGCTAGTTATGATATCAAACTTAGCTTCTCTTTATTAAATTTATCAATTTAAAAAGATTAAATTATATTAAATTTTATTGGTATGGGTAAATTCAGGAAATGAAATAGAAATTTGATATTTTGAAAACATCTAATCTTTGTGAAACAAAAAAAAGTAGTATATAATCAAACTCGAAGAAACGAATAGAGTAAATTTTAGGTTGTAAATGACACATGTTAGTGATGCGTAGAGAAGGGAGATTCTAACCATAAAGCCTTCTTTATAAGCCAATGTTTGGACTTGGCAGTGAGAGTTGTACAACTTTGTTGTTTAAACGTTAAGGCAATATTTTGTTTGGTCTCTCGTCATATCACCATTTAGTTTCTATTTGTCTTCAATAGCCAAAAAATCATAACCCTTGACGACACAAAACCTCATTGCTTTGTCATGTAAACGCCAAAACAAATATAATAAGACAAACAATAAGCTTCTCACCTATTCATGATTCGACTTGTTATCATTACTTTGAAGAAGCTTGTATCGATTTAGTTTGAATCCTCGAATGGAGGCAAACCCCATTCCTCTGGTTTGAAATCGAGTAGAGAAGTTATGATTTGATCTGCAACATCATGGTAAGAGATATCTAGTCTAGGATCCGGCACCATCACCACGTTCCTGTAGAGAAGAATCAAGAAAAAATAAACTTCTTTCTTTGGTGTAGATGAATGTGTATCAATAATTGTCCCGGTTTTGTTCTAAAACTTCACCACTAAATATTCTCATCTGTTTGGTTTACATGAGGGAACTTAGAGACTACTAGGAGAAACCCACTTACATTCCGGCGTTTTTAGCAGCAAGAACTCCAGATGGAGCATCTTCAAATACGAGAACCTTTTGTGGATCCACATGACCGTCCTAAGGAATCCAGACGAAGAGGAGACATTAGTTTCCATCTCATTTTTAAGCTTAAAATGGAGGACTCAACCAAATCACAGGCAGTATAAATTATAAAATGGAGTTTGTTTAGATGCTCAGGCCTCATGTATACTTACAGAGCTGCCTATTACCTTAAATCTCTTAGCTGCAGCGAGAAAGCCATCTGGGGCAGGCTTTCCTTGCTTCACCTCCGGATCATCACCGCGAACTATGTGATGCATCAATGAGAAAAGCTCTTTGTGTCTTTGGGTTTTTAGATCAAAGTGACGTGTGTGAGTACTGCAACCATACATTCAAAGGTAAGAAATCAGTTTCCGGATTGTAAAGAAAAGAAGCTGAAAAAGAGAATGGACACGAGTCAATGGTATATAATGAGAAATGGATGTGCTAATGAAGAAAAGAGATACCCCGTAGCAACACAAATTGGAATATTCTTTGCATGGAGATGCTTGATGAGTCGGCTAGCCCCTGAAACAGGGGAAGAAAATTGGTTCATGAAGGGAAAAGAAGATATGATTATAAAGGCTTGGTGCTGGTATATTTCAGCGGTTATTAACTCGTAGCTTGAATTGTCAGATTCAAGCGAATAAGATCCATTCACAAAATAAAAGTAAACAAAAATTAAAAGAGGAAGTTGGAATCAACAGAGACCAAATGTTTTTTCAATGGATGATTACGATTCAACACAAAGGCAGTGCCTTTTGTCGCCTTTGCGTCTACCCACATCAAGCAGAAAAATCCAGACATGTAATCTTCCTGCGAACCATATGTGTATGTGCAAACGCATGTGTTACAGAAAGCAGATTGTACCTGGCATTAGCTCACTGGTAGGGAAGAGGTCTTGCAACATAGACTCCCTCTCAACAAGGAAGTCCTCAGCTGAAAGAGAGTCGCTGATCCCGCTTTCTTCAACAAAAATCCTGGCAGCTTCTATTGCTTTTCTGCCCATCATTTTAGCCTTGAGAGACCAATCAAATGTTTTGTTGTATCTAGCAAGTATGATTTCCTGGACCTCAGTGTAAAACTTTTCAGTGTCTGCAACAGAAACCAAATTATGAGTTAGATGCAAAATTGACATCTGGTAAATGGGGCAAGACAAGTTTAGATGTTTAAAATAGCAGAAGAGTTAAAATACTATGATAGATAAACTAGACCACCAAGATAGTCTTTACTACTATCGTGTAGGTGAGTAATATCAACATCTTTTTCACCAAGACTGATACAAAATAGAGAAATAGCTTGGCTAGGTAATGATTTCATACTTTCTTGTATACCATGAGGCCTTGGTAAGCCAATGAAGCGGGAAGAATTTGAAACACAGAACAAAAATCCTTGCATCCATTAACCTCAATTGTCCAATTCCCTATCAGATTCAACCTCGTTACTCTAGCATCTTAACTCTCCAGAAATTATCCAAACAATAAAAAACGCATAATCATGATACGGAACTGAAAATCCTAAAAACATTCAACATATCGAACAAAATCGATCCGATTGGAATTAAAACTCACTCATAAAAACATCATATTCTAAACAAGATAATGCCTGTAATACAAATTAACAAAGTAAAGGCCAGATGCAACGAAATTACCGAGAAGAAGACCGTCCATGTCGAATATGACGTGAGTGATCGATCCTCTGCCGGCGACGGCGACGGCGGGAGTCGACATTACCGATGCGATTCCGATGGATCTCTTATAGAGGCTCCGAGTAAGTTTATCTGTAGAAACCTTTTTGCGAGGGAAGAATTCGGGATCTTAAAGCTAATAATGGTTACTTTTCTACTATCTTGGAGTGACGACGAATCCAGTCGGAGTTAGTTTTACGCTGGAGGGTGACGTGTATATAACAAAGGTCCTTAAAAATGGGCCGGGTCTTTTAAATGGGCCGGTCACATAGAGAGTAGAATTTTGCCCATAATGTAATTGCAAATGTTTATAGTTTATTTACAAATTAATCGAAGATTTGGTTCTGAGAAGTTATTTTCTTTGAACATTTATGTATGAACACTTTTAGTTAGTGCAAAGGCCAACGGCCAAAAAACCGTTCTTCTTGATGACCTCCATTGTGTTCCTCAGATGGTTCAACAGTTGTTCTGGCCTCAGCTTTAGTCTGAATCTCTCATTCTTGTCTAGAATCAGATGCTCTCGAACTGCCATACCTATATTGATTCCTCAGTCATCTCTCTGCTATTCAATGATCCACAAGAAAACAGAAAAGAATCAAAGGTTAAGAAAACTATATCCGCCTGTCACCAGAATGATTAACCCTACCGATTCCATAAAGATTATCGCCAAATATAACAATCACTTCAGCAATTTACTCAACAAAGGAAATATTTGCAGATGTCAACCAACGGGAAATTCGATGATTCTAAGCAAAGAAAATCAGAGAACAAAGTGAGAAGCATGCAGTAGACTAAGGAGCAAAAATGCTGCCTTCCATTGCCAATAATTAGCAAGATCATCAAAATCCTGAGACTTAAAAAGTAAATGTATAGGAATCTTACAGAAAGCAATAGCATGAGGAATTGTTCATAGAATGGTTATCAACTAAAGACAAGCACGAAAGAGATTTTTGATATGATATCTAAATAAGAGGAGAACCTGGCTTGCTGCAACCCATCTCCCGGAACCTTCTCCTTCTGCAATCTACATAATAGTGCACAAAAACTCCAAGAACTCGTGATGCTGCGAATAAAAATTCTCCTGCATAGCACCAGAGATCACTTGCACTGAACCCCACAAATCCCCTCTTGTGTGATCATGAAAACACAAGAAGTCTCAGGCAAATGAGGTGAAAAAACAATGTGAAGCTGTCTCTGCGCTCTTCTGGACACAGAACTTGAACCGCTCTCATCATTTTCGCTACCCTCTTTGCAGATAGTATCATCACTTCGCGAGATGAAAAATCTAGAATTCACACAATTGGCCCAAGCCAACCCCAAAGCAGGTACAACTCGTCTCCCAGAAGAATACAAATACCTCAAATTCCCAATCCTCAACCCAGTTAACCCATCAGAAGATTCCACCAAATCAGTGACCTGATTCGTAATCACCACAGCCAAATCAAACTTATTGGCCAACTGCTTCAATTTCCCAGATATCTTGAAAAACAAAGAAGCTCTCTTCCTGAGATCAGATGGGGTGTTATCAAATTCCGATCTGAACAATGCCGCTACAGAATCAAGTACAATCAGCTTCAAAGGAAACCTATTTTTAGAATTCCCCACAAAAGCATCTATCCTAGGCATTATGTCGAACAGGTGGTCTACAGAATGGACGTTTTGTACGAACACATGATCACAAGGATTATCATTGTGATTCGCGTAAATACTAGGATTGGATAGATGAAACGAGCGTGACAGCTGATGAAGACGGCGAAATGGAAAGGGAAACTCGGAATGGAGATAAAGAGCAGAACCGTCGAGTCCGCCGCGTGAAATCGGAAGTTGGGCACAGAGCGAGAGCTGAAGGCAGAGTTGTGTCTTTCCGCAGCCGCTCTCCGCCACGATTTCCGTCAGAGAATCGCAGGGAAACCCGCCGCGAAGACATCCGTCGAGGATTTCACAGCCGGTGGTTAGCTTCCGGCTCGTCGGAGATTGTAGGACGAGATTCTGCGGCTTCATTTTCCCATCTCGCATTTCACCGCCAAAAGCTATAGATTTCTCGAAAATTATAAGCGCCACAAAATTCAAAAAAGAAAAGGACCTAGCTTCATAAAATGGCACTTTAATTGGGCTTATATTCAAACCTCAGCTTTAGGCCCAATAAGGTAAGAAACGAATGTAACAAACGATGTCGTTTATGAATATCACTGCTTCACAGCGAAGATCTCCTTCTCTTTCCCTTTTCGTTTTTCTTCTTCGGCGAATCTTCTCAGATCTGATCGATTTTGATCCGATGATGCTCTGAATGATTAATTGAATCGAGGCTACATCGAGATTGTATATTCGCGAGTTATAGAAGCTTCCAGATCAAATTCGAATCGCGATCATGTCGTGCTTAGCGCTAGCTCTGCAACCGGCAAATGGATCTGACATTTTGCTCCAAACCAGAGAGTGGTTTCCGCCGGCAAGAGCCCTAATCGCTCTCTCGTATTTCCGCCAAACGCGTCAAGCATTCGCTTCCTCGAAGCCGCAGCAGCAGCAGTCGAATCAGAAACAGAATCATGCTTCTTCGTCTTCCTCCGCGGCGGATGCCGACGATGCAGCTGCGGCGGAATTCGTAGGTGACGATCCGCTTGCTGCTTCGAATGGGCAGGTGATTGTTGGTGTTGAGAGCAAGTATCGGGTGGTCTATCGACTAGTGAACTCGATCTACATCCTTGGCGTCACCGTCGCGGATCACGACAACTCGATCAATGTCTTTGAATGTATTCACATCGTGAATCAGGCTGTTAGCGTTATCGTCACCGCTTGCCGTGGAGTTGAGGTGACTCCGGAGAAGCTTGGACGTAAGTATGCGGAGGTTTACATGGCGCTCGACATCGTGTTGCGTGGTGTCAGCAACATTCGTCTCGCCGCGATGCTTGGTGCCATGCACGGAGATGGAATTGCGAAGATGGTTCACTCGGCTTTGGACACCGAGAATAAGATCCGAGGAGCAGATAGCTGGACGTCTGTGGAATCGCACGCCGCGGAGCATCAAGCTTCTGTGCACGCATTCTCCAATACAAGATTCGAGTTGCCTGCAGAGACTATCGCTGCCGGAGATGAGTTAGCGGCGAGCCTGGCTCCAGTGGTGCAAGAATCAGAGCAATTGAAGGAAGAACCGGAACCGGAGAACAAGGATCCTTTTGCGGCAAGTGAAACGATCAACAAGGAGAAAGAACTCGTGGGTGGGTTCAAGAAGACCAAGGATCCTTCCTCAACGGACTTGACTTTGGCACTGGCAGGACTCGAGGTGACTACATTGCCTCCAGCTGAAGCAACACAGTCTACGCACATCAATGTGGAAGGATTCGAAGGGGAATACGGTGGGATTGAGTTCAGCAACGAACAGGCTACGATTGATGAAACTTTTGAAGCGTTTAGTGATGCTTGGGGAGGTGGATTGGATCCATCAGAGTTTATGGGACCAAAGAAGATACAAAAGAAGGAAGGACTCGGCGGGCTTGAGCTGTTGCACACCAGTGATCCTAAAGCAGTGGAAGGCAAAGATGGAGCGGGAGGTAATCTCGATAACCTTGTTAAAAAGCCTGAGATGAAAGGTCCTGAAATGTATATCTCTGAGGAAATTAGAACCGAGTTTAGAGAATCCTTGCTTGCTAGAGTAGGACTAGTGGGTGTGATCTATCTGAAAACAATGCCACCCAAAGCCACTGGTGAAGAGAAAGAAACCGAGTTCTCATTTCGTGTTGAGGGTACTAGGGCGGTTAAGAGATTCGCTATGCAGAGTTCTCGGATCAGTAGCTTAGGGAACGGTTTGTTTCACGTGAGGACCGCTCCATCAGAAGAACCAATCCCTATCCTGAAGTATAGCTTGCAACCTAAACTAACCCCGTTGCCCCTTAGGGTCCGAATGGTGAAACGAACCAGCGGGACTTTACTCTCACTAATGATACAATACGTCTCATACCCGGAACTACCTCAGCCTCTGAAAAACGTCGACTTTATTCTGAAACTCCCAGTTGATCCAACATTGCTTAAGGTTTCTCCTAAAGCAATACTAAACAGAACCGATCGAGAACTGAAATGGCAAATCCCGGAGATTCCTCTGAATGGAAATCCCGGGAGGCTAAGAGCGCGGATGCCTATCGATTCAGAGAACGGCGAGGAAGAACCAGAAATCATCTGCTATGTGAAATTCTCGGTTCAGGGAAGTAGTTCATTGTCTGGTATCAGTCTACGCGCAGCTACTGAGGGAAATACGGATTTCTATGAGGTAGATCACAGGTACGAAACCGGAGTCTATATGTGCAATTGATTAATTTTCTCTCAAAAAGAGTTTCTTTGTTTATAAATTTCTCTAAATGTTTTTGAGTTTGGCCGTTGTTGGAAGTTTAATTCTTTTTTTTCTTGTCATGTAAGGTTTTGTGTACTTGTGTATCTTGACATCCCCTCATTGTTATGTTACCTGTTTTTATCCGATTTGCTTTTACATTTAGTTTTGATATTTTATCATTGAAATAAGGAATGTACAATATTTTACTTCATCAAATGACTCTTCCAATTTGTTCATCATTTGCAAATGATTTTTGATCAAAATATTTAATTAATTGTCGTTTTATTGAAAAAAAAAACGATTTTATCATGTATAGATAAACACAAACAATTTTGAAATAGTTAATCTCTAAACATTATTACATACAAAAAGAACATAACAATTTAATTTATATGGAAATATTGATATGAGAAATCATGAACATTGACCGGAACATGTAGCTATTATATTGTTTTGTAATTGCTATTGTATCATAATCTAGTGTGGATAAAAAAAAATGTCATGACCGTAAGAGGCTGATTTCGTTAATCACATTTACTAGTATGGTTTTAGCATTGATTTCCATAGAATAAGGCTTTGTTAATGGCCTTAACCCCATTTATGATTTACATTTCCTTCTAAATATGTGCACATTTTGTTTAGATTTAAAAGTGGAATTGATTCTACATAATTCATAACATATAAGCTTTCTCCTGCCAATATATGATGCATTAAAATAGGCATATACATTTTCAGTCTAGTATATTAACATTAAATTATTTATCTCGCACCATATCAGCCGAATTAAATCCATAAAACATGTCATTCTTAGGTCAACTATCCACTGACATTTCTTTATTTAAAATAATAAAGTCATGTGGGTATTAAGCACCATGTACAATCCGTCCTAACTCCTAACCAAGGTTTACAAAAATAAATAATAATTTACATATTTGTGTCTTATTGTAGAGTGATATGTCTAGTGGACAAGTTTCTTATAATAAATTAATTGATTAATAACATAATTTATTTAAAAAAATAAAAGTAAGTACAAGCTGTGGGATCCTAAACACAAACCTCTAAAGAGATGAAAAAGAGATTTTGAGCAACTTGGCCTACCAGATCGTCAACTTTAAGTCTTTAACACTTCACATTATATTAAAAGAACATATAATTCGAGTGTTCATTGACATATAAGAACGTATGCATAATATTATAATGGAAGGATGATTCTAAACTCCATACCTAATATATGACAGCTATATTATCACCACACAAAAAGTACCAATTATAACAATCACAGTATTAATAAATGGCAAGTACATGCTATACACGAAGGTGTCTGAAAAAGTTTTAAGTATTCAATATCGTCTAATCCGAGAATCATGTGTATTAGGGATTTAGAATTTTGGGTACTAAAACAATCAGTTTTATCCGTTTTCTTGTACGAAAATACAATAGTAGTTACTGTATTTTTTAATATTTTAGTAACTGAGATTGAGTGTTTGGATATTTAAATCCTAAAGACTAGATAACTTATGTAAAATTTTTGAATTTTCAATTTTCTGAACATGCTATTTCAAATATTAGAATATTTCAAACCTTATTTGGAGATTTCAAATATTTTAGACTAAGACCATAGACTTCCAATAGAATAGTTTGAGTCGGTTATTTCAAATATTATATTTTAAACTTAGTTCGATCTTTCCTACTACGGTTTTAATTATGATTGGTTTGGATCTATGATTATTAAAAAAAAAAAAAATAATAATAGCAATTGGGATGATGTAATGTAAATATGTAACATGATAAACATATTAATATTTCACTATCCAACCCAAAAAACCTCCAAATACCATGGTAATCGAACCATACAAAATGGGTTTAAAACGGACAACGGGTAAGATCCGTGTATGTGCAAAATGCATGCTTTTTAACGGGTATAAATACTATATAATTATTGACTAACGTATGGTTATAATTTGACAAATATTTGGTCCAATATTACTTTAATTTACATATCTATATAATGCTAATGGTACCCAATGAGATCCACCTTTTGCATTTCCAATTCCCCACATGCAAAATCCTCATCAGCCACTTGCCTTTCTGACCACCTTTCTAACCTTTTCTCTCACTTTCTTTTTAGTTAAATTCTAACATATGCTTATTCTGTCACTTTCACAGTTTCATCTACTTCAACAACCAAAATCAAAATCAAATAAATTGACCCCCAACAAATCAAGAAAAGAAAAGAAGAAAGATCACAACTTATACCATTTTGTTCTACATTGTAAACTTGAACAAAAAAACAACAACAAAAACACATTTTAATCTTCTCTAGTCTTTACAAATATTGTCCTCCTCAAGCTCAATTTCTTCTTCGTCATTATCCTCTTCTTCATTTTGACTATCTATAGCCCTCTTCTCTTCTTCCTCCACGATTTCCAATTCCGTCAAATTTCCACTTTGACCCCTCAATTTCCCATCTTTCCCATTTTTCTCCCCTCTACTCTTCAAATCCTCCAACAGCTCCCTAACCGCCTTCTCCTTATCCCTCCTATTCTTGATCAGAGCCTCGCTTACGTCAGCAGGCGTCATCTCCGCCTTCTCCACCACTCTCTCCATCTCCTTCAAAACGTCGTCGTTTATATCTTCTTCCTCGTACCCCAAATAGTTCTTCAGCAAAATCTTCAACGATGGGAAATTACAGTAACTCATGTATATATGCATATCCATTCTCCCACTTCTAAGCAATGCAGGATCAAGCTTCTCGATGTGATTCGTCGTAAACACAAAGATCCTCTCGCTTCCACAGCAAGACCAAAGCCCATCTGTGAAATTCAACAAACCCGACAACGTTATCGTGTTCCCATTACCAGACTCTTCCCCTGAACCCGACCCCGAACCCGACCCGTTTCGTGTTTCCGGGTCGTAATAGCTCCGTTGCGCAGTCGCATTGCTACTGTTCTTCTTCCGATTCGTCAAATTGATCGAGCAATCGATGTCTTCGATCACGATTATCGACTTAGAACTCGTTTTCATCAGCAATTTCCTCAATTCCGAATTGCTGTGAACCTCCGTGAGCTCGAGGTCGTAAATGTCGTAGCCGAGATAATTCGCCATCGCTGCGATCATACTCGATTTCCCAGTACCCGGAGGCCCGTAAAGCAAGTATCCTCTTTTCCAAGCCCGACCCGTTTTCTGATAAAACAATTGACCTTCAGCGAAATCCTTGAGATCATCCATGATCTGTTGCTTCTTAATCGGATCCATCGCGAGAGTTTCGAAAGTGCTCGGATGCTTAAAAGGCACAGATTCCCACGGATGCCCTCTTGAATCTAGAGACCCACCTCGCGAGTTCGTGTAAAGCAGCCGATCCTGGTTTTTCCGACGGATCTCGTTAGCTCTCTCCATGATGTAATCCAGATACGAGCTAAGGATTAGGTTTTTGTCTTTCTTCTTGATCCGTAGGGTGAACCCACGTTTCTCCTCCGGTAACGGTCTCCAGGCGAAGGTCTGAGTTTGCCGCTGAGTAACGACGTGCTCCCAGAGAACGGTGACGCCGTTGAAGGTGTCCACGATGGAGTCGTTGTTGGAGAGGCCGAAAGTGATGGAGGAAGAGTTAACGGCGCGGGTGAGGCTTAAACGGTTTCCGGCGATGGAAACGGAAGAGCTCAGGTAGAGCTGAACGGCGTTGTAGAGCTCGTTGGTGTTAACGCCGTCAATCTCCGTGATGTCGAAGTAACAGTAGGAAGAGAAGAGGTGGAAGATTCGGTTGAAGAATTTCAGGAAAGCGAAACGGAGCTCCGGTGGGAAAATTGATTGCATTAAGCTTTGACAAAAAGCTAAGACGCCGAGAAGTGAAGCCAATGATGTCCAATACTCTTTCATTTTTTTTCTTCTCTCTAAAGCAGATTAAAGCAGAGAGAAAGCTTAAAAGGGGGAAGAGAAAATAGAGGATTCTTGAGAAAGGTACGAACTTTACGGCTGTATCAAGGTGAGAGAAGAAGAAAAAAGGAGAAAGCTTTGAGAGATCAAGAAGAGAGAAGAGATGGGTCTCTCTCAATTTATATATAAACGGGAGAGTTTGTTTATAATTTCTTAAAGAAAACTTTACAGAAGAAAAAAAAAAGCCTGGTGATGAAAGAGGCAAAGAGGTCAAGGTGGGGTCATTAGAAGAGAACAAGTGTAAAAGAGGATAAATAAGAAAAACAAAAATGGGTTTTGGAGTTTTTTTTTTGAATTAAGTCTATTAAGCCATTTCTAACCCAATTTTAAATCTCATTTTAAAATAAAATTTAAAGTAAATTCTTTTCAATCTCATTTTATATTTTATTTTAAAATAAAGTAATTAATAGATTTACCCCAAATATAAAGTAATAAATAAGTTTACTCTATTTTTTTAATCATCACTCTATTTTAATGTAAAAAATAATGTGAAATTTAAATAAAACATAACTCTATTTTAGAGTAGGAACGAGGTGGAGATGCTTTTGGAGTTGCTGGATTTGAGTGATTTACGGTCAACAATTTGTTTGCAACTTTCCTTTTTGTTTTCGTCTTTTCTTAAATAATGGATTAATCTCTAGACTTTTCCTTTTCTTTTTTTTTCAAGTAACGCCTTTAGAATATTTGTAACGGATTTCTAGTGTGTGTCAAAATTGTCATCTTTTTTAAAGTAATAAAAAGGGTTATACAGTAGTTTTATATGAGACTACAGTAATTTAAGTGCTAATGTACGGGGCAGTGCAGAATTAGTATGGAATGGGTGGAATAGTATAAAAAAAGTTTCATGAGACGATTTTTTGTTTTAAAGTTATAAAAACTAAATTAGGATCCGCATCAGGTTTTTAATAATATTTTTATTTATATATAGTTAAAAAAATAAATAAATATTCGTTGTAATATATTTATACAATTGATTAAAACTTAAATAATATACATGTTTTACTAATAATTAAATATATATATATAATTAAAAAAATAAATAAATATTCGTTGCTGGTAACCGGTTGAACTTGATCCATTTGTGAAGAACGCATACTAATACGACGATAAACACGATTTTGATCTAATTGATTTAGAGTTAAAGAACGCAAACTCAAACTCATTTTTTTTATTTGATATCAATAAATTAGAGAATAAAAAGATGGAAACACACAATTGAATTTTTAAAACTCTAGATCTTATTTATAATGATATATAGAACATATTAGAAGAATATTTTCCTGAACAAATTTTTTTTTCTATCACTTTACTTTTTTTTTTTATAGAAATTTGGTTATTTTACATAAATAATATATTAGATAGATAATTTTTTTTTTTTATCTTGGACTTTTTTCACTACTTTACTATTATTTCTTTCTTTATTTTATTATATTTTACTTATTTATTTTACCAATTATATTAATATTATACTATTTTACTTATTTTTTCTCCAATTATGTTAATACTATACTATAATTTTTTCTATTTTACATTTTTTAAATTTTACTATTTTATTGTATTGACACATGTCGCAATCTAAATTAACCGTAACACGTATCATGATCTGGTTATTTAAAAATTTGTCTACGTGTCACGTTCACGTCGTGCGCGTTTAACTTTATATAATAAGATACAGTAAAAGACGTTTGTAGTTGCTATTATTATTGTCATAAATTTACATGGAACTTGTCACCGCTTGTTTGGTTTGTTAAACTTTCAAATCGATGTTTATATACTTAAATTCTCGATGTGTGGGAATTATAATTTATTAACCCTAAAGAGAGGCGCTTTTTCTCTCCCAACTCGCGAAAACCCTAGATCCGCCGCCGCCGTCTCGTTTGCCTTCTCCGGCGTCCGACGCTCCTCGTCGGCGCCGGGAGAGGCCCTTTTCTTCTTCCCTGCTTCTTTTTCTTTCTCGGCAACTCCTTCCAGTTTTAGGAGGCTCGAGGAAGGCTAGATCTGTCGTCTTAGAGTGGTCGTCGGAGATGGCTCGGTGGTTGGCTCGTCGGCGTTTGAGAATTGCGTCGAGGACCTTGCCGGCGTTCTGTGGCTGCTTTTCGTNCGACGCTCCTCGTCGGCGCCGGGAGAGGCCCTTTTCTTCTTCCCTGCTTCTTCTTCTTTCTCGGCAACCCCTTCCAGTTTTAGGAGGCTCGAGGAAGGCTAGATCTGTCGTCTTAGAGTGGTCGTTGGAGATGGCTCGGTGGTTGGCTCGTCGGCGTTTGAGAATTGCGTCGGGGACCTCGCCGGCGTTCTGTGGCTGCTTTTCGTGGTGGTTCATTTTCCCTTAGCCGATCTCGTCCTTCTCTTCCTTTGAGTCTCAGATCTGTAGTTGCTAGGAGGTTTCACGGTGGCGCGTGGGATGTTCTGGCGGTGATGCAGTGTAAGGTGGTCCATGGCGGTCGTGGTCGAGTCGTCGGTGTGGTGGTAGCGCATTGGGCTCGCGTCGTTGGCGTTTTGTGTTGCTCGACCCGGTTCTGTTTCGCGAGGGATAGCTACGTGGAGGCTTCAAGCGGTGGTGCGTGTTGAGGTCTAGCGTGGAGACTCGGGCAGGTGTGCGGGGGAGTAGCTTCGGTGGTGGCGGCGCCTGAGTTTCCTCCTCCGTTGTGT
>OVAY01001995.1:0-22165 GCA_900406395.1 Kernera saxatilis | reverse complement strand
ATTGTATGATTTTATGAATTTATATATTTTATTTTCAAATAAGTTTTTTTTATTTTAAAAATAAATCGAAATTAAAAATAATTATTTTTTTTTTCAAAAATATTTAATTATTTAAATCAATAATTTAATTACATTCCGTCGGGTTTCCGTCGGTAATTTACCGACGGATAATCGACGGATACTATTACATTGCGTCGGTAATCCGTCGGTAATCCGTCGGTAAATTCCCGACGGCAAACCGACAGATAACTCTCGAGGGATTACCGACGGATTATTTTCCGACAATCTTTCCGTCGGATTACAATTAGGCCTTTTACCGACAGACGGCCGTTGTTTTTCCGTCGGAGTAGAATGTACTCTATTTCATTCCATTAACATATATATCTTAATCATATAAGAAAGTTATCATTTAAATATTAACCATGTCATGACATGATGTCCAAATTAAAGTCGGACAAGAAACAGAACTTATAATTATAAACATGACAAAGATGAAGCATTGTTCTAGAAACAGAATGAATAAACGAGGATGCATCTATGGACTCGGAGGGTCAAGCCAAAGAATCATTTTGATGAAAACAACAAGTGTACCTGGCTTGCAAGGAATTTTGCAAACCCTCTCCAATCTTCTATCTAAACCGGTTGTACAATTTCGACATATAGAGAATTACTCTCGGAAACCATTACATAATTGATACATCTGTGAAAGTCTAAGAAGAAAAGGATTTGGGTTTCACCGCAAAACATTGTAACTTTCTCCTTGTTAGCACAACTTTGATTATGAGCGGTTTTTTTATGTTAAGAACAAAGCTTCAACACCAAAAACAAAACTCTACTTCCGCCAGAGTCTCTCAAACTTTGACAAATTTGCAGATATGGGCCTGGGTAATTCAGCCCGACAGAAGGCAAAGCCCATTACTAAAACGAAACCCACCAGGCCTGCAACTTCAGCTCATGTCACTAACTCCAGTCAGAATCTTCAAGCCTCTCAGGATTATCATGGCAATGACTCTGTCATTAATTTTTACAGCGGCTATTTGTTTTTCTACTGTTCATCCATCGGAAAAATAATCTTTATTAACCGACTATTCTTTTATGATGGATTTTGTTCATCGTAAATTTTCGACGAAAATTTGATTATTTTTCCGACAAAAATATTATTTTTCCGAAAATTCATTAGTGTTTTTTTTTTTTGTAGAGGATATACAATAAGAACATGGAGAGATTGGAAAGAGGCTTGCTTGGCCAAGTTCTTTTCACCCTTCAGAACTGCGAATGAGATATCAGGATTCAAGAATCCATTGAGAGTTTCTATGAAGCTTGGAAAAGGTAACAAAGGAGTTTGAAATAGCCTTGAAAGTTATGTAACGATTCGAAGCTTCAACAAGATTTCAACACTATTTCAACCTAAAGTATGGCTATTATGAATTCGGCAAGATGACTCGATGAGTTTATCAAATTTAGTAAATAAAAAAATTATATTTTTCAAATTAGTTATGGTTTGTTTGTTTTTATTTTCTTAAAAAGTTAGAAACAAAATTAAAGAGAGAAAAAAAGACGAAATGTACTTTTAAGTAACTTTCTGAGAGCGTTTTATTATCATAACAAACATTATTTGTTGCCACATATATATTGGGACAACTATTATTACATAGAGCTCACAAAGTCAACGNACAAAGTCAACTATTTCAACCACATCATGGAACAAAGAGTTGGAGTTGACCACCCTACAATTCTGCCTGATCTGTCCTTGAGTTCCCGTGAGAGGTGTAATGTTTCCCATCCTATTCATCGCCTCCACAAACGCATTGAAGAACTTTTGTGTACCATCTGCGTATGATCTCACCAAGGGGATTGTATCTGTGGCATTCGGGCTCGAGAACAGTTCTTGATCGGTTTGGATAAGTCCTTTGTGTTCTTTCAGATTCACATAGTATTTGTTGTCGAAAACCGTCGGTGTTCGCAGATCGAAATCCACCAAGACGCTTGAGTTACCATTTCGAGGGCATAGTCCACGAAGCGTTTGGAGGTAAGTCGTGTTTAGGGTCGGATCGGGCAAACCGGTGTTGCTAAAGTTGTATAGCCTGTCCAAAATAAACTGGCATTGGTTTTTACCAAACGTGTGACCACCTAAACAAAAAAGGACGATAAAATTCGTTAGACTATAGTTACATCAAATGTGTGTTTTGGTTAATGTTTCTTAGGAAATATAATTACCGGAGAGAGCAACGAGATCGGAAGGACGATCAAGACCGACATTTCTGAAACTTGCTTTAAGTTGTGGAAGTGTGAAGAAAGGAGCAGGAAGATTTGCATTAGCTAGATCGAAAAATGCTTGTAAGCTGTCTCGTCTCCCCAAAGGAACCCTCCAAGAAGGACCTCCTGCCTAAAATAACCAAATTTCAATGTAATTATTGTTTAGAAAAATAATGTCGACAATGTAAAAGTTTCGATGCTTAGAAAAGAAAAAGACAAACATATAATCAAAATTCAACAATTAGTAAACTAAATAAAAATATATATATATTATTATCTGTTTATTATTGTAATGAGAATTTTTTTTTTTTTTGGTTAATTATGAGGTTTCAAATCAAGATCCGACTAATCTTGCTAAAGTGAATGTAACTTTCGAGTAGCACACTCACTGGATTTTCTTATGGACCTATAGCATAACCATTTTGACTGGCTAAGAACAGAGGTTTAATAATTCCGCACTTGAGGGGATGATTCGATCCCTGGCCTAAACCAACGACACGAATCCTCCCCAATTGGAAACCACCACAACATGGCCAAATGAGATTTGATATTCTTAAAATATTTGTATAGGTCAAGCTTTTTTAACAGAACCACGCATTTTAAAATTATCTCAACTAATCTTCAATAAATACAGTGTCATATTCTCAACAACTTACACAGTAGACAAATTTGTTTTCTTCAATCTTATCTTGTAATATTTAATATGTTTAGTGACAACTTCATGTAGAAATATAAAACAGTATTTGTCATGAATAAAAAAAGAAAAAAAAGAAAAAAAAAGAGGGTTGTATCAATAGTGCGCATACCAAATTGACAGATTGTTGAGCTGCGATAGTAAGAATATCAGCACATGAAACAACCCTTGGGCATGCTCTCTCGACTGCTGTTTTCATTCTATCAATCACTGGGAATCCCCGAGCCGAGTTCGCATTTGGCGCAGCATCTTTTTCGGTTTGAAACGATGTTGTGTTGTCTAACAAGATCGATGCATCACAACCCTATCGCAAACCAAAAGAATTGTTAAAAAATTAGTCAATAATTTACAACCATGATCAAATCTTTCCCATGGTTAATCAGAGTGAGATTGCGTTTTTCTTTCACTAAAAGTCTAAAACCATTCGTTCAAGCAAGACCCAATAATATATACATACATAGTAGACACAAATTAGTATGTAATTTATTTTACTATATAGAGATCTTTTAACAACATCTTCACAACGTTATTGGCCTATATTAATATTTCTTCTTCTTTTTTTGGGGATGTAATTTCTGGTTTATACTATAATGTTTAAGAAACATCACACGTTAAAACAATTGTGCTAACAACAACACATGATTTCGAGGATTAAAAACTTTATTGAAAATAACAAATTAATTATTTGATGGGTATATAGGGGCAGATTTTTGTATGATTTCTAAATTTTTTTTTCTTATCCATCATTAAATGATTCATAACGTGCCTGGTACGTGGTCCATGATCTGCCTAAATAATGTAATACAAATAATTCATATATATATATATTTTGATCTGAGTTTAATATATGTTTTGGAATCATATCTGTCTATAAAAAAAATTAAATAATAAGTCATTGTTGACTTGACGACAGGAGCTAAGATATTCGACAGTAAAAAACAAATCTAAGTTTGTGAAATTTTATATTGATAATTTCTTTGGATCATATCCGTTTTAGGCCACTGACTATGATTGTAGATAACGTATAATCTTAACTAATACCACCAAAAACAAATATTATTAATTAGACCTTATAAATTATAATGCAAATACTGGAAACCATATGTTGTTTTGTCTTTGCCAACAAAACATGTGTTATTTATAACTGACAGAGACGTATTTTGTTTTTTCTTGAGTGTCGCCATAACCAGATATTTTTTTCTCAGAAATCAAATAGGTAAGATACATGTAGACAACAAAAATCTAAGAAAACAAAAATTCTGCCATAAGATACTATATTAACAAAACATATTTTTCTTTTGTATTTCTGAAAAACCAGAAAATGAAACTTTGAATACATTTCTACGATACTAATGTATTCATATATATTATGATGGAAAAATATACTACAAAAATGTCAAAAGTAATATCTTACATTGACGAAGCAGTCGTGGAAGTGAAGACGAAGGATGCTCGCGGCGATACGAGGATCCGACCTTAGCTCGTTGACGATTGTGTCTCTTACGATGTTGAAGACGCTAGGACATGTAGTGTCGTAGAAGGTAGGAGTTAGTTGAGCAGTGGAGAAAGATGAATGAAGCATAAGACATCCTACTGTTATCAGGGTTGTCCAAGTTGACAAGGAAGACAAAGAAGAGAAATGCATTTTTTTTCTTTCTCTATGAAGAAAATTATTTGATTGGTTTTAGTCGAGAAAGATGAGGAAGCCCCATGTCACAAAGAATCCTTTTATAGAGAAAATTGGGTCTAACTTGTAGGCTTTTCCTTTTTGTGAACAATTTATATATATTTTTTTGTCAACAACTCTATAGTTTGTGATAAAATGGTCACTAAAGTGTGAATGAATTATATAGTGTTATGTGTAATTTAGGTTAAGCAAATAAGTTAGTAATACATATAACTTATTTTAAGTGAATAGTGTAGCAACATGCACTTGATTCATTTTCATGGTTTTTCATATCGTTTCTAGAGATGTTTTGGTCGAATCTAACAAAAATTTGAACAACTTGATAGATAAAGTATGTGATTGGTTGAGTTCTAATTTTACATTAATTGCTGTAAAAATATTCCGTAGATTTTTCTGCTATATCTTTAATTTTTTTTGTTATAAAAAAAAATCTACCGTTTTAAAGTTAGAAAAGTAGTTGTTTTAAGAAAAATATAAAATATGAACAAAAAAAAAGTTAGGGCTATAAAAAATACAAGTTTTAAATAGAAACCACTTAATACACTTAAAATCTGATTGGAAAATAATAATTGTAAAATTGTTTAAAGAACTGTAAAAAATTTCTAATGTCCAACCAATCATCCGCAAAATTTTCTTGTGTTATATGAATTTCTGCTTGTATTTTAAAACTAGTTCAATAGCGTGTGGAAATCAAAATTTAAGAGTAACTTTGTTCATTCATATAATCCATAAAAAAATTATAATTTTAATTCCTGAGCTCTTGACTATTTCTTTTTCAGTTTACCAATCGTCCTTTAAAGTTTTGTAAAAGGACAGCGTGTTGGAAAAGTCGCTTATCTATTAAAAATTTAAAATTTTGCCACATAATTGGCTTTTTTTTTTGGTAATAATGTCCGTGACCCAAATATTACATCAGCCAGCAAGTAGTCTGACATTTCGCGTTTGGTTCCTTATGAATGTCCTAAGATAGTAATTAACTAAGATTTTCTTGATTACATTTGAAAGTGATCCAAATAATCCAAACCATAAAATTCTCTTCTAATGGCTCGTCAATGTCATCACAATTATTTGCAATTCGCACCGAACCGGTTTTTTCTTCAACAAAACATAATAAATTATTTTTCAATTTTTTATACAGAGATGTAATCGAATTCCGATAAAAAAACGATAGAGATAGACTTTAATCACTTAACAGGAACCGATCTTAAATTTTAAAAACTTGTAAGATAAAGGAAGAAAAAATGGACCAAGTTTACATATTTAAAAAAAAAATATATGAATCGTTTCAAAAAGTGATTTTTCTTACAAAAATAAAAAGCCACAAGCTCATATTTCATTTTTTGGACTTTGGCCAGCTCTGTCACAAAGATATATTTCGATTAGATATTTGATATCTAATCAATAGAAAAACGGTCAATTTATATACCAACTATGATCAATAGTTACAATCCAAATATAAACTATATAATAATTGTAATTGATTCATTCGCAGACTACATTATTTCCTATAAGAACTTAATTTCAAATGTGACTAAAATATTTCAATGAAGAATTGAAAGTCTCGATTGCTCACTATTCCAAGAAAACTAAAATTAAAATATGTTAGCGTGTGGAAGCAGAACGCTAGGCACATTGACCTTAAGAAATTCAATTTTCCATCGCCCCGAAAAAGAGGAAATCTTTAATTTTATTACTATGATTATTATTATTATTATTATATTATTTTAAAAGAAACCGTTTACCTAATATGATGACTAAATCGAAAATCAACGATCGCTAGCAGTTGTCGTTTTTGGAATCCAATCTTGATTGATTTTTTATGGTATTAGAAAAAAATTAAAATTAATCGCTGATTATATCTCAGTCTTTTCAGAGATTCCGGTTAAAGTGGGACGGGTTTAGATGAAATTGTCGGGAACCAACGGAAACGCTGCGTTTCACCAGCTCATGCTTCTAAATGGGCTTCGCATAGAGAAATTGGGCTTCAAGAAGTCATCGGCTTTTAAATTTGGCTTCGAAGTTTTCTTTGTTATTATGAAATTTTTTTTGCAACAAAGAAATAAAGGTTGTTAGGATTAAGATGTAGCCGAGACAAGGCATATTCGAATCGAAGTAGACAAATTCGATGATAGAGATGATTTTTCTTAGTGGAAATACAAGATGCTTGCACAACACGCTAGAGTAGGGTTAAATTAATCACAAAGAATCGCAGGCCCACAAGCCCAATAGAAACATGACGTGACAACATATATAAGAAAAGGTTTTAGGTCTCCAAACTCTCATTTCCATCTTCATCTGTCGGTCGTTTTCTACATCTTCAACCCTAATTTCATTGAAAAACGCAAGTCATCTTGAAAAGAGTCTGGTTTGGAAGATGATGAAGAAGAAGAAGACGATGAACAAGAGAAAAACAATACACCTTCCTGAGGATTTGCTAGTGCATGGAGATTTGCGGAGACGCACTATGCTAATGCTCCAAGGAAGTGTATAGCTATCATGTTGATTGATTGCTAGTGCATGGAGATTTGCGGAGACGCGCTATGCTAATGCTCCAAGGAAGTGTCTAGCTATCATGTTGATTGATCTTAGGGTTTATTTAGTGAATGTTGATCTCCGTGGCATTCACAACAACGTTGCTCCTTCTGCAAAGGTAACATGTCAGTTTAGCCTAAAAGACCCTCTTTCTAATTCTTCGTATGTAGTTAGTACCCTCAAGATTTAGTACGGTTTATTGCTATGCACCACCATGGCCTATAGATTGGTTGTCTGGAATCCGGTTTTAGGGGAAACCAAGTGGATCAAGCCAAGAAATTCCTACAAGGAATCCAACCACTATGCTCTCGGTTACGATAACAAATCATCGTGCAATAAGTACAGAATCTTGAGGCTGGCCGATCAATCTTTTGATCTAATCTCATTTCAAATTAAGTATGAAATCTATGACTTTGCCTCTAATTCGTGGAGGGAGTTTAGTGTGACTACCAACTGGTTCATACCAGAGACACAACGTAATCGTGGCATGTCTGTGAAGGGAAATACTTACTGGATTGGTACTAGTAAACAGACGCATAGTCATGTTTTAATATGCTTTGATTTTTCAACAGAGAGATTCCAACGTATGTCTATTCCAGCTGTTTATTCATTTCCTAATGACACTGTAGCTCTATCAATGACTAGAGAAGAGGAGAAACTTTGTATTTTAGCTAAGCTATTCTGGCCAAGAATGTATCAAAAATAGATGTATGGATGACAACTAAGATTGAGAGTACCGAAGCGACATGGAGCAAGTTCCTAACAGTGTCTACTAGTGATGTCCATCTTATTTACTTTAGTTTTGGGATGAATGTCTTAGCCGATCTTGAGAGCAAAGTTTTAGTGTTCTGCTATAAACGCAAGGAATCGTCCAAAAACACCTTACGCATTGTGGGAGAGGATATAAGCATACCTCGTATCAAACTTCATCTCAGTCATCATCTTGTCGCAGACTTTAAACACAGAGCTCCTATCCAACTTCTCCTCAGTTATGTTCCACGTTTGGTTCGAATCGACCAAGGTATCTAGTTCTTGGAGGAGGCTAAAGGAAAGTACCAGAAGCTGGTGATTTATATATATTTTTCTATAAGATGTATGTCTTGCTACTCTATAATCTGTTCCCAAACAACTCCTGTTTATTTCTTATGCGATTAGAATAATGTTGGGTTTTGTCAAACAAGAATATATATATTTGTTGATCATAAAAATACTTTTAACAAAAAATGTTGGATTTTGTCAAATGAGAATATATTCCTGCAAGTTTTTTTTTTTTTGTTTACATTTTAACACATGTTTGTGAATGATCTAAAGACTTGGAGGAGCGAGACAACGAGTGTGTCACTTAAGCTTCTTTATTTATTTATTTATTTCAAGTTGTGCTTCATGTCATTTGTTTGATATGGTTATAGATTTGTGCCGCATAGTAACTAGTAAGTGAGATATGGGTAGAGAATGGTGTCTTCTCCCATCTACAATATTGTTTGAAATAGGCCTGGGATTTCAGGTATTCGGGAACCGACCGGTTTCGGGTCTTTCGGGTAGAGGCATTTTGGACCCACTTAAGAACCGATTTTTGGTTCGGTTTCGGTTTGGTTCGGTTCGGTTTCGGTTTGGTTCTAATCGGTTTCGGATCGGTTCGGTTCTCAAATTTCAGAACCGGTTTTTACCCGAAAAATTTCGGTTTCGATTCGTTTCGGGTATTTATTATCCGAAATATCCGAAAATATACCCGAAGACCCGAAAAACACTAAAAAACAATACTCGAAATATCAAAAATATATCCGAAAACCCGATAAAACTAAAAAATAATATACCCAAAATACCAAAAATTTATCTATAATACCAAAAAATAACCAATATATTTAATATTTTCGGGTAATTCGAGTACCAAATCGGGTATCGGTCCGGTTCAGATATTATCCGATACCCACAGATCCTCAAGTACATGATCCATCGGGTAAATTAGGCTTATCCGAAACCGAACCGAACCGGGTATTTTCGGGTCGGATCCGGTTCGGGTTTTCGGCTCTGGGTTAAAATCGCAGGCCTAATTTGAAACACTAGGTATACAAGATAAGGGGAAAAAAAGAAAAGAAAACCTAGCTCGAGTGGATAAAAAACATCTAGAAGATTGGAGAAGGCATGACCCTCTGAATGGGACTGCGTCATTCTAAATCAATTCCGAACAGTCTGTCTGAAAGATTTGGCAAGTGATTCGATGTTCTACAAGACTCTTCATTACCCAAATTAAAACTTCGAACTCCGCATAAAAAAAAGATAATATTTGCTGTTGAAATTTGACACCTATTAAAAGAGATCTTCCATCCTACATACAAATTCATCCTAAACTTGAAAAAAGTTCGTTACCCTTTCAAGATTTTCTTAAAATCTAGTTTTCAACTTCTTTATTAAATTTCTTTAAGAAAGCATGAACAGAATTTAGAACACACAAATTTCTTAATTTATATCAATTAGTATTTTTTTTGTTTGTCGTTTCATACATTATCACTAAAGATATCTAGTTTTTTATCCTATTACAAATTATCAACAACACCATTTCATGACGAGCATAGCGCGGATATATAACTAAAAATATAAGGATAAATATATTCAAAATAAATAACAAAAAATATTCATATATTTTTCTTACAAATATAAAATCTATAGTGAACCAACTCATAGTCTTATTTCTTATTCTAAAAATCTCTGCCTAACTCCGATTACTCCTCGCCTAGTCGCTAGGCCCACCCTGTCCGCCACGATTAATGACTAATCCCTTGAAAAAATTGTTGACCCGATTACTCTCCGCCTAATCCGATTACTCCCCGCCTAATCCGATTACTCTCCGCCTAATCCGATTACTCCCCGCCTAATTTTGCATACCTCAATTATTTTTGGATTACAAGTATAAAATAAAATTTTTGTTTGTTATTCAGACATTTAGATTGAGAGTTAACTTTTGTTTTAGAAATTTTGCTTTAAAAATACGTTTTCATGTGTTTATTGCAATTTTGAAAATAATATTATATAAAATTTTAATTATAATGGATTAAATTAATACGTTTTCATATGTTTTTAATACATTAAAATAACACTAAAACTAGTCCCCGATTAAATTCTGATAAATCTCCGATTTTCCGATTAGTCGCTAGGCCCAGTCCGAGCGCCCGACTAGCGCCTAGCGAAATTTTGAACCACTCTTATCTAAATATAATAAATCACAAGTAAATTCACAAAAAACTGCTAGTCTCTCTTTGTGACACGTGTCATAAGTCTCATATTCTCTACTTTTATATTTTTTTAAATAAAAATTCACTTATTATTCTGTTTAAAAAAATGTTACTTTTATTAGATAAAAAAAAAAATTTACTTCTTTGTCTCCACATCCACGATCCCACCTCTTTCTGCATACCTTTTAAAAAAAAAATCTTTTAAATCCCACAAAAAAATATATTAATTTTTTTTATACTTTTTCGTAAAAATTAAAGATCCATACAGAACAATATTAATATATTTATGTGGGATTTCAAAGATTTCATAAAAAGAAAATCCTTCTGATTTCATAAAAATAAAATTCTCATGCATCCTTTTTTATATTTTTTTTTATTTGGAACCTTCATATTTCTAGATTTATTATTAAAAATTATAAAACATATCATTTTTCTTGAAATTATGAATGCTACTATGTGTATTCGTTTTTTTTAGGTTTTAATTTTTTAATCTTATGAAATAAATAAGATTAGTTTATATAAAATTTAATTGCTTTATAAATAAAAATAATATGGAAGACTCTTTCATCCATTGCCTAAAAAGTTATTTCATAAATATTGTTTGGTATTTTTATGTTAAACAAATTAAAAAAAATAAGATAAAATTCAGATTATAAATAATTGATCTATTGTAACTATATCTGATCTAAAATATTTGTTCTAAATTTATCCCGTGCATTGCACGGGCTCCATACTAGTTATAAGATACACCATATATTATTATCATGTGACGTTTATAAAAAATTGTAAAAACTTAAAAAGAAAATATCACTAAATTGAAAAAAAAAAACAAAAAATCATGTGATCTGGATCCGAGTACTTGAAATTTAGTTATATTTAGCTAAGTTTTAGGGATTTGAATCTGATTTTCGGTATCATGATTTTTGAGCTTATCCAGATTCGAGTAGTTGCTCCTGAAAAAAATCTGGATCCGAATATTCGGGAAGTAAACGGAAATAGTTAAGGGGTTTGATTAATGTTTTCTATAGACAGTTAATTTCACCGATATTAAAAATATTAAAAGCAGGCCCGGGTCTAGAGAGATGTACGGTTTCAGCCCAAAATTTCTTAGTTTAAAAATAAAAAATATAATAATAATAATTTTATCGAGATAAAACCCAAAATGGAAAATAACAGAGAAAAAAGGAACACAGATTGAAAAAAGGAAAACAACTAGAAAAAGGAAAAATGAACTCGTAGAAGAATTGAAAAGCTTCAAGAAAGAAAAAAGCAAAACATAATTTCAATCTTGCCCGTAACTTCTTTAGCTTGTAACTCAAGTAACTTGTGCTGCATCAGTTTGTTGACAGTTGTCTTCTCTGTTTTTACGATTACAAACTTTTTGTTTTTTCAAGTTGAAGTTGAAGCCGTACACCTCTCCTTACAGTATCACAGGCCCACAAGCCCAAAGGACGAAGCCGACAATATTAAACATGACGTGACAGTGTATATGAGAAAGGGTTTTAGGTCTCGAAACTCTCATCTATCTCTCGCTCGTTTTCTAATTATTCAACCCTAATTTCATTGAAACCCCAAGTGATCTTGAAACGAGTCTGGTTTGGAAGATTATGAAAAAGAAGATCATGGAGGGAAATACAATACATCTTCCGGAGGATTTGCTACTGGAGATACTTTCTAGGGTTCCGGCGCAACCTCTAGCACGATTACAATCATCATGCAGAAGATGGAACGCTCTGATCAAAGATGAAAGATTTGAGAAGAAGCACTATGCTAATGCTCCT
This sequence comes from Kernera saxatilis, assembly GCA_900406395.1. Lineage (NCBI taxonomy): Eukaryota > Viridiplantae > Streptophyta > Magnoliopsida > Brassicales > Brassicaceae > Kernera > Kernera saxatilis. Next base: position 9,985 of record OVAY01001995.1, on the reverse strand, counting down.
AGACAATCTATGATTATCATGTTGATCGATTTTAGGGTTTCTTTAGTGACCGTTGATCTCCGTGGGGTTCACGACAACGCTGCTCCAGCTGCAAAGGTAACATGTCAGTTTAGACTTAAAGATCGTCTTTTTAATTCTTCGTACGAAGTTAAAATACGCGACGTCTTTCACTGCGACGGCTTATTGCTATGCACCACCATGGAGGATAGACTTTTTGTTTGGAACCCGGTTTTAAGAGAAACCAGGTGGATCACACCAAGAAATAGCTACAAGAGATCCGACCACTATGCTCTCGGTTACGATAACAAATCATCGTGCAATAAGTACAAGATTTTGAGGCTGAATCAAACTGAGTATGAAATCTATGACTTTGCCTTTAATTCGTGGAGGGGCTTTAGTTTGACTACCGACTGGTTCATGGCAGAGAGACAAAGTAATCGTGGCATGTCTGTGAAAGGAAATACTTACTGGATTGGTATTAGTAAACACACGTATAGTTATATTTTACTATGCTTTGATTTTTCAACAGAGAGATTTCAACATCTGTCTCTTCCAGTGGATGCTCCTCTTGATTATGTCAATTTTGCTTTATCAGTGAATAGAGAAGAGCAAAAACTTTGTATATCAGCTACTTCGTACAACAATGTATTCAGTATAGAAGCATGGATGGCAACTAAGATTGAGAGTACCGGAGCGTCGTGGAGCAAGTTCCTAACCGGGTATGATTGTGATGTCCATCTTATTCACTATAGTTTTGGGGTGAATTTCTTAGCCGACCACGAGCAAAAAGTTTTACTGTTCTGCAATACACACGAGGAATCCAACACCTTACGCATTGTGGGGGAGGATATAAACGTACCTCCTATCCAACTTCTCCTCAGTCATCATCATGGCGCAGAATCTAAACACAGACCTCCTATCCAACGTCTCCTCAGTTATGTTCCAAGTTTGGTTCGAATCAACCAAGGTATCTAGTTCTTGGAGGAGCTGTAGGCTAAAGGAAAGTATCAGAAGCTGGTGATTTATATTTTTCATAAGATGTATATATGTTATGTGTTGCTACTTTATATCTTATGCGATTACAATAATGTTTGGTTTTAATGAAAACGAGAATATATATATATATATATATATATATATATATTTGTTGATCATAAAAATACTTGCGGTTACTTTTATGTTAACATGAAGACCAGTGAGAACACTTATGTTTGTGCATGATCTCGATTTTAATGATTGTAAATTCCATCGCTGTATATTAATTGTCACAGCAAGATCTCGAATTTCATTTGATCGTCACATGTATTCCATGAATGTATAATTTATTGCATTAATTTTACAAAGCTATGTGAATAGAATACAATAATGTAGGTTCCCACTTGGTTAAGGATGTAGTTTTAGTTTTTTTTAATCTAGGACTAGGAATAGAATTCATGTTATAGATTTTTTTTTGTTTTTGCACTGATTTTTCAATGCTATTTAGAATGAGTAATAATTACTATTAAAAAAAAAAAGTTACGTAGAAAAGTTCAATTTTCAACACATATTTTCATGTGCTCTCTCTGTTTCTCCTTAATCGAACAACATTCTCTCTTCTCAAAAAGTAGGGGTGGCCAATTTGGACAACCAAACCTAATTCAATCCGATCCAATCTAAGAAACCCAAATTAGTTTGGATATGAGTTTATATAAAAATCCATTTAGGTCTATTAACCATTATCAATTTGGGTTTGGGTTATTAGGATTGGTTTTTAAATAACTAAAAACCCAGTAAAACCCAAAAAATAAATTATATTACTATACATAAATGGAAGGTAAAGTAAATATAAGTAGCACTTTTCCAAATTTATTCACTTTTTAGTTTTCTAATAATTTATTTTTAATTTTCTTGTCATTTTTAAGCAAATCTTTTAATAGAACCGAATATAAAATCTAAACGACCGAAATAAAAAAAAATAGATTTGGGTTTATTTTGGTCAAATTATTATTATTATTTTTTATTATTTTTTTTTTATATACCCGATCGGCTTCTGGTCAGCCTCGGTAGGAACACACCGGAGTGCTACAGAGTGGATTTCTCTCCGAAGGGCCACCACACTGCCTGATCCGAGTTTGGGATGCTTTCCGACTAATGCTCGGGGGTAGGCAGGCCGCCTGTGTTTCTGACTACCAGATAAACCAATTGGGCCTTCGGCCCAACTGACAGACTTCCCAACAAAGTGTTGATAACAGCGTAGGGGGGGAGTCGAACCTAGGGTGTGGGAGTTGCACCCTTCACCCAGATCGCCCAACCACTAGCCCACCACCTTCTGGACTGGTCAAATTATTTTTGATCTAAACAACTTAAACCCGAGCTAAAATAAAAATAAAAATGATCCAAATTTTATATAGATCAAATTTGGTCAATTATTTCTTAACCTGAATAACACAAACCCATCCCAAAACCTAAAAATCCCAATCCAAAACCCAGTTTAGCCACCCCTACTCAAAAGTGTTGAATTAGAAATCTGTTTTGGCAAGTGTCAATTTTTACAATTACAAACTTTATAGAGAATGAAAAACTTTATAGAGAATGAAAAACTTGTTTTTTAACGCCTCTCCTAATAGTATCACAAGCCCACAAGCCCGACGATATAAACATGGCGTGACAACCCTATCTCTCGAAACTCTCATCTCCATCTCCTAACTCTTGCTCGTTTTCTAATTATTCAACTCTAGTTTCATTGAAAGCCACAAGTTACCTTGAAACGAGTCTGGTGTGGAAGATGATGAAGAAGAGAAACACAGAACACCTTCCATATGATTTGTTAGTGGAGATGCTCCTCTTGATTATGTCAATTATGCTTTATCAGTGACTAGAGAAGAGCAAAAACTTTGTATATCAGCTAGTCCGTACAACAATGTATTCAACACATCCGTATGGATTGCAACTAAGATTGAGAGCACCGGAGCGTCATGGAGCAAGTTCCTAACCGTGTATAATTGGGATATCCATCGTATTTACTTTAGTTTTGGGGTGAATTTCTTAGCCGACCACGAGCAAAAAGTTTTAGTGTTCTGCAATACAAACAAGAAATTCAACAACACCTTACGTATTGTGGGGTGGATATAAACGTACCTCCTATCCAACTTCTCCCCAGTCATCATCATGGCGCAGAATCTAAACACAGACCTCCTATGCAACTTCTCCTCAGTTATGTTCCAAGTTTGGTTCGAATCAACCATTACGGTATCTAGTTCTTGGAGGAGCTAGGCTAAAGGAAAGTACCAGAAGCTAGTGATTTATATTTTTCTATAAGATGTATGTCTTGCTACTGATCTATAATCTGTTCCCAAACAATTATTGTTTATATCTTATGCGATCGGAATTTATATTTGTTGATCATAAAAAGACTTGTGTTTTTAACTGATCTCGATTTTGATATTTGACTATGATTGAACAAGTTAATATAATTATATGTGACTATCAAAAGTCTCGCATCATCATCTTTGGATCAAAAGTGGAAGAGCAACAAAAGCAAACCGTTAAATTGAATGCATGGTTGGCAAAAGCAGATTCTTACCCTTAAGTGACAACTAATTGATATACTCCTTAAGATTGTAGCTTTTACACTCCCTACATGCACAATGACATGTTTTCAATTAACAGAATCAGTATGCATGCAAGGCATTCATTGCATGATCAATCTGGCTCAGCTTCTCCTAATCCAAAGCACATATGAAGATTTGCTGAAAATAAGTAAAATAATTGTCAAGAATTAATCATAGACATAAAAGGGGAAATTAGCTCGGTTTCTTCAAGAACAAAACCATACACGACTTCATTGTATTTCAAGAAGAGTTCGACCAAGTTGCGGATCTCACAGAGAAACAAACCCTAACTTTTTCTACATTCCAAGTTAATTATATATGTTTGATTGGTAATCGTACTGCTATTTAACGTATACTGCTTTAACTATTACCAATCATAAAAGCGATAACAATTAGCAAAAAAACGATTCGTTTGTGTACCACTATTATTTACCAATTTTGAACTATTTTAATATCACTTATGGCTCCATAGCCTCCATTATCCTCTTAAAAACTCTTACTAGTTTGTGTACCAATCGAATTAATATATAGCTTCTGATTGATACAATCATCTTTTACCACCACGATAAAGAGTCTATCGTTTCTATGATAACGTAATCATCAAAATTATAAGATAAAGTTAAGATAATCAAAACGACAAAAATAAATCAAGGCAGTACTAATTTTAAAGCAAAAATACTTCTTCAAAATACTTGTTCAAAATGGTATAAATTTGTCCCATTTAATTTTTTTTTTTAATGCTTTCATGTACTACTTTCTTATATATCAGTTCATTATACCGTAACTATTTTACTATTAAAAAAAATTTACCGATTTAGATCATCGGATTGAGCCATTTGATTGATAATTTCGCACTGCATCGGTATAAAATTTATTATTTTAATAGTTATTAATTACAAAAATAATAAGAGCTAACGATACTACCAACATGGATATTCTCATGCTCAGAATAGGAAAAACGGATCAAGCGTTACGAGTCAAGTGGGTCTAGCGGGTCAAACGGGTCAAGTGCGGATCAAATTTATAGGAAAGCATAACAGATTAAAATATATGTGAGTGAGAACCGATTTTTCTACGCTTTTTAAAAAGTAAATTTCGAATAAAAAATTAAATAGTAAAACAATCCACTCAAAAACTACACAATTTTCACTCACCCTTCACGGCCTCAATTTCTTTTATACCACTTAAATGTTTTATCGTTAAAAAAAAAAAGATGTATTGTTTTGTACCACTAATCGGGGTATTACATCTCAAAAAAAAAAAAAATTTGGGGTATTACCGGATTGGTTAAAAAACAAAAGAAAAAGAAAAAGGATTTACGACTGTTTAGTCAACGATATCTGTTTGACTCTGCGTCTTCTATAGTCTTCAGAAACATTGAATAAAATAAAAAAAAAGTTTTTTTTTATTTCTCTGTGTTTCTCGGGAAACACTTAACCTTCAAGGCTTCAACTATAAACCTCACACAAGGACAATTTCAATCATCGTCTTTTCTAAATGCTCCGATTCAATCTACTCGCACCTTACCTCTTGATCGTTTATAATTCTTCTCTCTGTGTGTGTGTTTTCTTCTAATCCTTCGAGTTTGGTGTTGTTGAGGCGGAGATCTCGAAGATGAAGCTACACAACAAGCAGAAGCAGCTCCCTTGTTTTCTTCAATTTCTGCTTCTCTCAATCCCCTTTTGTTGCGAGGCTAGATTCGTTGTGGAGAAGAACAGTTTGTCGGTGACTTCGCCGGATAGCATAAAGGGGACTCATGACAGTGCGATTGGTAACTTCGGGATCCCTCAATACGGTGGAAGCATGGCCGGCACGGTGGTTTATCCCAAGGAGAATCAGAAATCGTGCAAAGAGTTCAGCGATTTCTCCATTTCTTTCAAGTCTCAGCCTGGTGCTTTACCTACTTTCCTCTTGGTTGATCGTGGAGGTACGCATCTTTTTCTTCAATTTCAGAACTTTAATCGATTTGATCCTCTAGGGTTCATGCTTTCGTCTTCCTATAGCATTGCAGATTAACCCTTTTCGTTTACTATTGGTTTCCGATTGATTGACTCAGTTATTTGTATTCGACTTTTGGTGTTGAAGATCTAACAAGATATTAGATTTAGTCCACTCTAATGTCATTCTCTCTATGTAGTTTCAAGTTTCGAGCTAAAGTCCTGTTCTGGATTAGGAGATTTTAGTTGTTAGGTTCGTTAAGGAAGTATTGCTTTTCTTCTAAATTGGTTCAAGTGTGTGCAGAACTAGTCTTACTCTTAGCCTAATGGATGGTTATATCTTGTCGTGTAGATTGTTTTTTCGCTTTGAAGGTCTGGAATGCACAGAAAGCAGGGGCTTCTGCTGTTCTTGTGGCAGACAATGTTGATGAGCCTCTGATTACTATGGACACACCAGAAGAGGATATTTCGTCTGCAAAATACATTGAGAATATTACCATACCTTCTGCTCTCGTCACAAAAGGTTTTGGTGAGAAGTTGAAGAAAGCAATCAGTGGAGGTGATATGGTCAACTTGAATCTTGACTGGAGAGAAGCTGTTCCACACCCTGATGACCGTGTCGAGTATGAATTGTGGACCAATAGCAATGATGAGTGCGGAGTGAAGTGTGACATGTTGATGGAGTTTGTGAAGGATTTTAAGGGCGCCGCTCAGATTCTTGAGAAAGGCGGTTTCACGCAGTTTAGACCTCATTACATCACTTGGTATTGTCCTCACGCTTTCACATTGAGCAGACAGTGCAAGTCTCAGTGTATCAACAAGGGAAGATACTGTGCTCCTGATCCAGAACAGGACTTTAGCTCAGGATACGATGGAAAAGACGTGGTTGTAGAAAACTTGAGACAGCTTTGTGTTTACAAAGTGGCCAATGAAACCGGGAAACCCTGGGTCTGGTGGGATTATGTCACCGATTTCCAGATCAGATGTCCCATGAAGGAGAAGAAATACAACAAAGAATGTGCTGATTCTGTTGTCAAATCTCTTGGTGAGTGTTTCTTTTATAGGTCGAAAGCTAAAATACTCTTTTTGTTTTTGTTTTTTTTTGGGAGAATAATGCAGATTTTCTATGTCTTTGCAGGAATTGATAGTAGAAAACTTGACAAGTGTATGGGAGACCCTGATGCTGACATGGACAATCCAGTTCTGAAGGAAGAACAAGATGCTCAAGTAAATTACTTATATTTTTCTTACGTTTCTGTGAGCATATCACAGTTATGATGTTCTTTGAATAATCCGTTTGGGATTTGACATATTATGTAGGTTGGCAAGGGTTCAAGGGGTGATGTTACCATATTGCCTACCTTGGTTGTCAACAACAGACAGTACCGAGGTTCGTCTTGCATGTAGTTAACTTAAGACTTCAGTACATGTAGTTTACCTTATTAAATAATTGTTTCTTTGCAGGTAAGTTGGAGAAGAGTGCAGTACTCAAAGCTCTATGTTCTGGTTTCGAGGAGACGACTGAACCAGCTATATGCCTAAGCACAGGTATAGTTTTTTACATACCCAAATTGCCCAGACTAGGATTTTCCTTTTTATACTTCAATTTTCATTTATATGTCCAATGGTCAGTCATTGATAAATGGCTACACCTATCATCTCAATTCTGAACACTTACTGTGAATTTTTAATTTGCTATCGCATTTGACAGAAATGGAGACAAACGAGTGCTTAGATAACAATGGAGGCTGTTGGCAAGATAAATCAGCCAACATAACTGCTTGCAAGGTATATTGTGATATTCCTGGGAATAATTTCTGTAATATCTATTTATCTGCTTAATTTGCAGGATACTTTCCGTGGAAAAGTATGTGAGTGTCCTAGAGTTGATGGTGTGCAATTCAAAGGAGATGGTTACAACCACTGTGAACGTGAGTGTCATATCATCTTTTGAACAGTTTTTATAATTTTAATGGACTTGTGTGTTGTTCATTAGCAATCTTAGCATGGGGAAAATTAGTCTTGAGTTCACATGTGTCTGGTGAAATTCAAAAGATACTGTATGTTGCATGATCACAAGATGTTTATATCCCATCTTTCTCGTCCGAGATGGAGGATTTTGTGTTCCCTGCCTTCGTTGTTGTTGTGCTTCTGTTGGATGTGACCTTTCATACTTATTTGGTGTTTGCATTGCAGCGAGTGGGCCAGGGCGATGCACTATTAACAATGGAGGTTGTTGGCATGAAGAAAGAGATGGACATGCGTTCTCTGCGTGTGTGGTTAGTGTTTCTTCTGCACTTTTCCTTACTTTCGAGCATAATTACACCATACAATACAAGGCTTATCTCTCAACTTGAAATGCCTTCAGGACAAGGACAGTATTAAGTGCCAGTGTCCTCCAGGATCCAAAGGAGACGGTACTAAGAAGTGCGAAGGTTAGACTCTCTGTCAAACTTGGGTTACGATACTTCTTTGTACTACTTCATAATCTTCTTTTTAACGATTTCCGTGCTTCCTTCACCAGACATTGATGAGTGCAAAGAGAAGAAAGCCTGTCAGTGCCCAGAATGTAGCTGCAAGAACACCTGGGGAAGCTACGAATGCTCTTGTAGCGGGGACCTTCTCTACATGAGAGACCATGACACTTGCATCAGTGAGTTTTCATGAACTTTAGAATTTTACAGTTCTATAATTATGCATCTTTGACACGCACTAAAAAAGATTACTCGTGCATACAAATAACCTCTCTGTTTTTTTAACTCGCATCGATTCTTTTGTTTGAAATTTAGGCAAGACTGGTTCACAAGTGAAATCGGCGTGGGCGGCTGTTTGGCTTATAATGTTATCACTGGGACTTGCAGCTGGTGGGGCGTACCTCTTGTACAAGCATAGGTTAAGGGTAAGATTAATCTCTTTTGTTTTGTGGCCTGAGATGTCTATTAAAACACAACTCTTCTATAACTTCATACCATACCTTTGGACCTTAACACGGTTGCCATATCCATTGCTTGGTGAAGTTGTTTTGAGCTTTTCTATGTCCTTTGTTTTACAGCAATACATGGACTCAGAGATCAGAGCTATAATGGCACAGTACATGCCACTAGACAGCCAACCCGAGGTCCCAAACCACGTGAACGATGAACGTGCCTGAAAGACCGGACTTGTCCCATCTATTTATTCCCCGGCAAGGACTCAAGGTGACATGTTCTTTTGATTGTTGTGGCCCTTGACGCTGGTGTTTTTGTTTTTGCCCGACTCTGTATCTCTGTAACTCTTTTACCATACACATACAGTGTATTTGCATAAAGATGTTCTGAGTGACTTCGTGCTTTTTTAAGCATTGTTGCTCTTTGTTGTCTTCTCACTTGTGTCCATGGGACTTGTGTAATAGGGAAACTCTGATGTAGCTTCGGAGAAATAGACAAGCTAGTGAATAGAAACAAACAAAACATCAATGCTTTAAAGTTTAATCTTTTAGACTTTGAACAAGTTCGGTTCTTTGTGTACTTTCTTTATATCTATTTACTTTGATTGATTTTATTTCTCATACCATTATCATGACTGTCTTTAGTCGCATTTGCAACGCACTTGCTATGTTTAAGCTGTCGCAAATTTGCGACGAATTTAGTGTTGGTAAGGCAACTAGCTAAGTTTGTAGCTAGTTCAAACAATTGTTATAGTTAATTGAAGCCTCTAGAATTATACAACGTTAAACAATACTTTAATGGAATTATTTTCAATCTAGTTACAATCACTTACAACAAAAATCATATACTTTGTATTTTGTATAAAATAGAATATGACATGATTTTTCTTTAAGAATTGGCTTAAATTGATATGATATGGAGAGGAAACAAGGTCGAGTGTATAAATAGGAGTCCAAGGCTCCTCATAAAAAAGTGAGAAATAACAAACAAACAAAAAGAATATTATAATTAGTACATCATGTTAAGAGTGTTAGGGTCTCAACCTAAAGTGCATGGAAACGAGAGCGGATACGCGGAATTAAAAGCGTACGGAAGCATGGAAGCGGGTTTTTAGAAAAAATTAGGAAGCGGATACGTATTAGAAGCGTATATATAAATAATATTATCTTACAGTAAAAAAAAATTGAGAACAACGATTCACCTTGATTGGTTTTCTAAGTAAATCGATGCATAATATATCAAACAAACAATAATCAAATTAAAATTATTTTGCTTGGTTTTCAAAATAATGAAGAAGAAAAATATACAACTATAAAGTATACAAAATAAGAATTGCAAAATATGGTTAATAATTTATATGTTTCATAATTAGGTTTTTTAATACAATAATAAAAAAAAAACCAAAAATATCCTAAGGTTCTATAATAATTTATAATTTTTTACGATTTTAAATTTGGTATCGTAAAAATCAAACGCTTCCAATTTGGAATCGTAAAAATCAAACGCTTCCAATTTGGAATCGTAAAAATTA
>OVAY01001994.1:0-22204 GCA_900406395.1 Kernera saxatilis | reverse complement strand
TCATATGGAATGATGCACCCGAATCTATAATCCAAGAATCTGCGTGTTTCCTTGATGTGACAGCTAGCATATCGTAGTCGATCGTTTCTGAATCTTCACTTTTATGGACCATATTTGCATAAGAGTCTTGCGAATTCTTTTCATTGTTCTGCTTCCTAACAGGACAATCTCGTTTATAGTGGCCTTGCTTGCCGCACCCGTAGCAGACTGCTTTCTTCCTGTTCTTTGACTTTGACCTGCTTCTGCTACTACCATCTGACTGCTTCTCTTTCTGTCTCCCCCTATCCTGGTTATGACTGACATATAACCCGTCACCTTGTGCTTTGTCAGAACTCGTATTCTGACGTCGCTCATTATGAGATAGTAACGTAGAAGTAATTGTCTCTAGGCTTATCGTATTTTTCTCAATGGTAAGCGCTGTCACCAAGGTCTCATATGTTGGAGGTAGAGAACACAGTAAGATCATGGCTTTATCCTCATCCTCAATCTTCACATCCACACGTTCTAGATCACCGATGATTTGATTAAACGTGTTGACATGTTGCACAAGATCTGAACCANCGTGTTGCACAAGATCTGAACCCTCAGACATCTTCAACCCGTACAACCTCTGTTTCAGATACAGCTTGCTAGACAACGACTTCGACCTATACAACTTCTCTAATTTCTCCCACATAGCTTTTGTGTTTGTAAGATCAATTACCTGGTATGTAACCTCGTCTAATAGACACAAACGAATTGTCGAAGTTGCCTGATCCTGCATCTCATCCCAATCATCCTGTGTGATCGATTCTGGTTTTGTCTCCAGCATCGCCTTCTTCATCTTCTGCTGCGAAAGCAGATCCAACACCCTTCGCTGCCAGAGACTGAAATTCCCTTTCCCATCGAACCTGGGAACATCGAACTTCAGAGAACCCCCTACCATCGAACCTGACAATCACAACTTGCTCTATGATACCAGTTGTTGTGATTATCGTTGATAATCTTTGAAGAAATCTTAAAGCGAAAAGAGAATTAGAGAGAAAACTGTATTGAGGCAAATACCCTGTTTTGGGTTTCTTTATTGATTGTGTGAATGAATAAACTACAAACCCTTAATTTTGTATTTATAGCCCCAAACCCGATACCAAAAGGAAATTATAGGATTTTCTTTTCTAGAATAGGAAACTAAGAGTTTTCCTTTTATCAGAAGGAAACTAGCAGATTTCTTTTTAACTAAAAGAAAACTAGACAACTTCCTATTCTAAGTACCGTATCCCCTCAAAAAGGAAATTTACCAATTTTAAGTCACTTAGAAATAACAATTTTGTTGGGATATCAGTCCAAGTCCCACATCGGAAGTTTAGATAAGAAGAGTCTAATATATAAGTATTGTCCAACTCTGATTAGTATGACGCCTTTTGGGAAGGAGCCCAAAACCAAATCCGTGCGGGCTTTGCCACATGGACCCAAAGCGGACAATATCATACTAATAAGAGAGTTGGACATGGGCTTGAAAAGCCCAACAATTGGTATCAGAGCCAGGTTGAGAAAAAATGAACCTGGAGAAGTGGGCATGGGCCGCATGTTCGTTGTGGGAGAAAAAGCCCTCAATGTGACCTCACGATTAAGGGGTACCGGTGCCTTGTGTCCAAAGTCTTCCTGACGATGCGGAAAGTCAGGCGGCGGGTTCCGTTGGTGATTACGGCGGTACAAGATGGGTGCCAAGTATCGGTGTAGGTGGGAGGCCAAAGATTTGTGTGGTTCTTGGTTTGAGGGGAGGATTGTTGGGATATCAATCCAAGTCTCACATCGGAAGTTTAGACAAGAAGAGTCTAATATATAAGTACTGTTCAAGTCTGATTAATATGAGGCCTTTTGGGAAGGAGCCCAAAACCAAATCTGTGCGGGCTTTGCCACCTGGGTCCAAAGCGGACAATATCATACTAATAAGAAAGTTGGATATGGGCTTGAAAAGCCCAACATACCGGCTCTTGGCTCCAAGAAATGATATTTCTTCCGTCTAAACTCCTGGCTTAGTTTCAGATGTTGTGTAATATTTTTTTTTCATATTTCAATATAACTTTTCAGTGGAAAAAAAAAGAGAGTTCGTACATTTCTTTCGAACTAGACAAGCCGTTGAAGCACCATCATCTTACATTTGGGAAAGATCGTTCTTCTTATTTTTTTTTTCCAAAAAAAGAATTATCCAACCAAATTCTCTTTCTATGAGAGGTGTCTTTCTTTCCGAATTCATTTTCGAACCATTTTATATTTTTGTGTGAAGGTCCATACGGGATCGGAAGATGCAACGAAATTCATTTCTGTGAAAACCAAAGTTTCAGAGTGTTATATAAATCACATGTTAAAATGATTATCTCTTCGTCAGTTGAACAATTTGGAGTGAGTTTTGACTTTCCTTTGGATTGACTTGTTCTTTGCCTTTTCCACAACTCTTCTATTAAATTTTCAATATTTGAAAAGATTATCTATCTATCTTCAAATTCTTGTTGTTTACTTCTCTGTGTTAGCTGTTTGGCTTGAACATCGAGGTGGTCCGATTATACTAATCTTTCATGTAATCGAGTAGTAATGTTGACCAAAAAACTATTCCAGTTAGAGTTCGTTCATTTTTGTGATCGTTTAAATAATTGATACAAGTTTAAATAATTTATTATATAACGCAATCAAATCAAGTCAAATCAAATTTTGATACTAATTAATTAGGGAAAAAAAGGAATCTCTGCAACTCGTAATCCCTTTTCGTACGTCCATGTCTTTCCGCCATGGAAATGATGCCATCTGTTAATACGCTTCTATCATCATCATCAACGTTATAGGCTCCTCTTCGTCTCTAGGGTTTCCTTTTCTAATCCATCTCCTTCTCTCTAAAAACCCTTTCTCTCCATTTCGCGCAGCAGTTTCTCAATTCCGAATTAGGTTTTGTAATGGCGATTCTCCTCCACTTCTCCTGAAGTTTTTCCGGCGAATTCATTGCTGATCCTTTACTTGTTTCCGAGTTCTAGGGTTTTTAAGGTACGAAATTTCTCCCGATTGAATTGATAATTGGACTTTCTCTTCTTCTGAATCGCTTGAATTGTATCAGTCGATGATTATTTATTGATAATTGGATTTTGACTTCTCCTGAATCGTTTGAATTTGTGTTTTCCCTCTGAAAATTAGGTCTTTAACCTGATCGAGAAGCTCGAAATTGGACTAGTCTCGTTTGATTTCGAGCACAATTGTATCTAGAAAGTGTCAAGATCAATCAAAAGAGTTAAAGGTTGATACTTGTTGCTGGGTTTCTCTGTAATGGACGACGGTGAGCTTGAGTTCTCGAATCAGGAAGCGTTTTCGAATTCGAATATGCTTGAGTTTCCGCCCAGCAACTGTTCGATGGATTCTTTCTTCGATGAGCTTCTTAAGGATTCTCATGCTTGTACTCACACTCACACCTGTAACCCTCCGGGACCAGAGAACACACACACTCACACTTGTCTTCATGTGCACACCAAGATTCTTCCTGCCCAGAGCGACGACAAAGTTTCTACCGATGATACCTCGGAATCTTCAGGGAAGAAGAGCAAAAAGAGACCTTTGGGGAACAGAGAAGCGGTTAGAAAGTATAGGGAGAAGAAGAAGGCTAAAGCGGCTTCGTTGGAGGATGAGGTCATTAGGCTTAGGGCCGTAAATAATCAGCTGTTGAAGAGGTTGCAAGGTCAAGCTGCATTGGAAGCTGAGGTTACGAGGCTCAAGTGTTTGCTTGTGGATATCAGAGGAAGAATAGAAGGAGAGATTGGTACCTTCCCTTATCAAAAACCCGCGGCTGCAAACGCTCCCTTCTCATTCATGATGCATCCTTGCAATATGCAATGCGATGATGACAACTTGTACTGCCTTCAAAATGGGAACAGCGGAGAAGGTGCATCGATGAATGAGCAAGGGCTAAATGGTTGCGAGTTTGACCAGCTACAATGCTTAGGTAATCAGAATTTAGCTGGCAAAGAGGTCCCTGTCTGCAGTAATGGAAATGGAACATTCAGTGTCAATCCATCCGGCTCTAATAAGAGAAAAGGTGAAATTCTAATACCGTAGGATCGCCTTCGTAATTGCCTCCATGTGTTCAAATTGTTTACTTACCCTGATATTGGTCGATTCTTGGTTCAGACTATGAAGCCAAACTGTTATGTTCTCTTTACTTTTTATGGACTTTTGTCATTTTTGAGGCTCGTTTAACTTGTTTTTTTTTTAACTTCTGCTTTGAGTAGATTTAGTTTATGAACTCATGGTGTTTGCTCTTTGCAACAGACGGGACTCGTGTGGCGAAAGCAGTTTGAAGCATCATCAATCATGTAGAGTACTATCCATTTTCACTAGGGTAGTTACTTTATAATAAGTAGTAGAGTTCAACTACATCACCAGTTTCCCTCAGGTCCCTTTGTGCTATTATCATTTTTTTAAATCTCTTTTCTTTTGATGTCGTTGCATTTCATTGTTGAGCTTGTCAAAGCTAGAAGCAAGACTTGTTGATATCAAATTGAATTTGTCCTGTTCTTGCCATTTGGTTATGTACTGTAGTAGCTTCTTTTTTTAAGTTCTTGAAGAAAAGGTTGAATGTTGAATTTGGACAAATAAGTTTTTGGAACCCCTCTCGAGAATTATTAACAAGATCTTTTTTTTCCATGGAGTGAGATCTCTGGGGTCTAATTCTAGTTACAGAATTCGATTTTGGAACATAGTTAAAGAAAAATCATCAATTCCAAACATGATACATTAACAAACAGAAATTGTTCAAGTTAGTCCTAATACAGACAAAAAGCTTGTCTATTTGAAATTGGCTCAAGCAGGATTATAACTTAAGTAGCTAAGAGACCAAATCATTTCATTGGTGAATCTTGTTTGCCATCGTCATTGATCTCAGCATCCTCTTCATCTCGATAGATGCTTTCCGCCATCTGCCACACCTGAAGACTGTTGTCTTCTGCTACACTCGCAATGACCCAAGGCTCGTTTTTGTTCCAAGCAAAGTCTGATATCTTAGCCTTGTGGCCTCCGTGAGAGAAGAGTAACTCTGGTGGACCATCTTCTGCATCTAACTCTATCTCAAGCTGCTCTTCCCCAACCCTGTAAACCACAACAAAGAAGCCTTACTCATATTGAACAATCTTCAGAATCAAGTTTTTGAGTTCCCCAAAGGAGATGATGTTACCTGTTCAGGTCCCAGACCATCAGCCTTCTGTCTTCGCCGGAAGATGCGAGCACGGTTTCATGGTTTGGATCCCACTCTACTTGGAAAACCTCTCCCCTGTACTCAAATTCATTTGTTACTCAGTGCACAAGTATCAACATTTGGTTATACAACAATATATAGATCGCGCGGAGGATGTGAAAAAATGGAAATGAGCGTACTCGTGGGTGCTCAAGACGTGCAATGGTGCATTCAGTTTCCGGAGGTCAAACAAGGCAACAGTGGAGTCTGAGGAAGCTGTGGCCAAAATCCATTCGTTGAACGGATTGAAAGAGAGATAATTCACCTGCGAAACACAAGAAAGCATGGTCATACAGAATCTGTAGCGAGATTGGATTACCCACAAATATAGGACATGCGGGCTTGAGATATCCAACCTTGGTCATTTAATTATACATCGTTTTAAATATGCAGATATGTTGAAGATGGTTTCTACCTCTTTCTCGTGAACTTTCACTTGGTGTTGCATTTGGTTTGTCCGTGTGTCCCATATCACCAACCGACCATCGTCACCCGCAGACCCAAAAAGGTTCTCGTTCTTCATGTGCCACGATACATCTTCGATAACACTTTCATGTCCCTAGAGCAATACCAAGGAAGTAAAATAAGATGCATTTTTTGGAGTAATCCTCATCTTCTGGAACCAGGAGAAAGACAACAACAGTATTGTTCCACTTACCTCATACACAAACATTGCATTCAGAACTTTATCTTGTGGTGTAGCTGAAACATCCCAAAGGCAGATCTTCTGATCTTGTGAACCACTCAGAAGATAACCCTCCTTGAAGGGACTCCAAGACAATCCATACCCTTCCTTGTCATGTCCCACTAGCCTCAGATCAGGATCACAATCACTTGTTTGGGGCTTTGCAGCATGTTTGGCGTAATCAAACAGAAGCACCTCACACCCACTTGTCTTTGCACCCACAAGCGTCGGCTTTTGGGGCATGCACCGCGCTCTGTTTACTTCTCCATCTACACGTATTGTCTGCTTAATCTCCACCTGCAAAAAATCGTATAATTAAATAAACATGGTCCAGTGGTATGCAGAATATGTTCTTTAGCCTAAACCAGATATTCTTATGCATCGAATAAAAAAAATCCAAATTTCATATCTAAGAAACTAAAACCCATTTATCTTATCAATTGCATTTCCCTAAGATAATATCAAGGTTTTAACACTTTCAGCTAGTAATTTTATCGAACACATGGTGCGCGCAGAACACGAGCTACGAAGATCACCAAACAAGAGGAATCTTCATGAGTCAAATACCTTAGGAACTATGGGATCCTGATTTGCGCCGCCTAACCCAGGTTCAGCATCCGGTGTTGGGATAACGACGTCGGCGACCATGAGGAAATCTTGAGCCTCACCGGAAGTGTGGGTCCCGAGTATAAGCTTGTGGACGCCGAAGTAAGGGTCGGCCGCGTAAGGAGTCGGCGTCGATGGGACCCAATGGACGGTGAGAGACGGCCATTCGAGCGGGTGAGAGATCATAAGATCGTAGAGAAATGGTGTGTTCTTCTTCCACACAGAGAAATCCTCCTCCACCTGATCCATCCCCGCTTCCTCCTTGCCTTCATCTGCCATCTCTCTTCTCCTCTCTCAATCTACTTTTTTTTGCTCTCTCCTTCTCTCTCTCTCTCTGTGATCTCTGTCCTCGCGGGTTTTCTGATCAATTTTCCCGCCAAAAAGAGGCAGAGAGATCTCCCGAGCGAGCGAGGGTTGCAAAAATTTGGCGGTCAAAAAATGCAGATACTGAGTTGTGATGCTGTTTGGGGTTTCTAAAAGTGAACGCTTTGCCGTTTTATGGTTACAAAACCAGCATGCACGTGTCTTCTGTTTTATGAGTTTTCCGCGTTATTAGTTTATGTGCATGTAAAAGCCCACTCTACAAGTTGTGGAACTCAATGTTTATTTTCAATATCAATGAATTTCTTACATGGAAAAAAAAAAGAAGTATTAAGTGATAGTTGAAGTGTTTTTTTTTTTCATTAAAACTACAACATTTGAACAAATACCAATAATATCTAATTTATATGGAAAAACTGTCTATTTTCCTCTCGAAAGTTTTTATATCTATTCAATTACACACAAACTTTGGACCTCTTTACGGGACTACATATTAGAAACGGAAATGTGTAATTCCACCCAATTGAAAACTTGCATTATAATTACCCACTAATCTGGTTTTATACGGTTACTGTATACCGAAAATTTCTTAAACCGCTTGAAATTATATTAAACCAGTATAATACATAATTTATATGAAAGTTGTCCAATCAAAACTTGAATACTCGGAAAGTAAAGTTTTGGTTATTGTAGTAAATGTTGAATACAAAGATGAATAACAATAATACAATGTGCTGAGAATTTCATATAATCTTCTCAAGGGTTCAAAGAATTTGTTACCATTTCATGAATGGTGTTGACTATAACCTCAGGGCTTAGAGCCACACTGACTTTGAATATCTTTTCACAGTCATCAGCTTGAAGCAGATCAAACTGAGACTGGAGAAGAGTGAGAGGCATGAAATGTTCTCCCTCGGAAGCTCTCTTTTGTAACCGAGCAGCGATCAACTCTGCATTACCATCCAATAACACAAACTTCACCTTGCAGCTCGAATAGCTTCCCGGTTTGTAATCAGGATCAGAGCCTCTCAGGATCTCTCTGTACTGTTTTCTCAACGAAGAACATGCGAGAACAACGGTTTCTCCATTGAGTAAACGTTTTCGCAAACTCTCCTGTATGGTTTCAAGCCATGGCATCCTGTCTTCATCTGAAAGAGCAATGCCTTGACGCATCTTCTCTGGTGGAACCATGAGCAAGTGTTTAAAAACATAAACTTCAACAACCTATGTAAACTTCGAATTGTCAAATTGTATTTTTTGTTACCTCTGTTTGATAGAGAGTGAAAATCATCAGCATCAAGAAAATCCCAAGATAGAGTATACCCCAACATCTTGCCTATGGTACTAAACAAAGTGAAATAAAAAAAGCAATGCTATAAGATCAGTTACTCTTGTCAAGCTCTATATCTCTAGTACAAAATCAACAAGTAGGAGAACATTTTAGAAAAGAAACTTACGATTTTCCTGCTCCGCTTACGCCCATAATTACAATGATTTTGCCTGTCACTATGATACACAAGAATGATTAAAACACAGATGAGAACATTGACAAAATGTTCCATAAGAACATGTTGAAGCTTACCGTCATTATTTGCCGACATGCTTGATTAAACAGGTTTTGGTGACTTTTGAAGAAACAATCTGTGAGCAAGAAAAACAAACATATCCATAGCTCTCATCATATATATCCTGCTTAAATTGTCTCATATTTTTCTAACAATTTGCAAAACAATTTATACCTAAAGCTCTCAAATCTTAGCTTATAAACCGCATTACAAGATTTTTTTGATATAGAACTATATGAATCTCCTATCTCACTCGTTTGAAGCTAATGATCAGTTACATTATTAAACCAATTTGACTCTATGACCCATTGATTTCATCTCAAACAATATGTAACAGTGGTTTTCATACCCTAAGCATGAAAATCAAGAACAAAACTGCTATGGATTGATGGTTATACGTATCACATTTCTTGATCTTTAACTGCTATTGAAGAAACATGAAACTTTCTAAGCGAAATTCGGCAAATGATCGAAATCGTTCGTTAACTGATGAAATTCAAACATGATACAAAGACTTACTGTGATTTTGTTTTTTTTTCCCTGGGCACGATTCTTCACTCCACAACGACAAGGGTGGGCCAAATTGAAGTCTTGATCAAAGACAGAAGATCGCTAGAGAAAAGAAGAAGAAATTAGAAAGTTGTTAAAAAATTGGATTTAAACTGAAGAAAATCTGAGAGTTTAATGAATAAAAGTAATAAATTTTCGGTAGGTGCGAGAGAGAAGGAGGAAGACGGAAACTTTTTTTTTGCAGAGAGATAGAAATCACAAGAAGAAGAACCAAAGATGAAAGTGATGATGATGTGTAGGCTGGAAATGATTACTTTATTAATTAAAAAAAAAATCATTAAAATAGAGGTTTTGATAAGTATTTGCACATTAATTTCTATTTTATCGATGACAAAAATTAACTATTCAAAAGGTGAAAAATAAGTGTTTAGAATAAAAAAAATATAATTTTCGAATTATATTTAAAATATGTCATAAATTTCTAATAATTTTTTGTATATATTTTTAATATTCTTATATACAAATATTATTTAGTTCGTAAGTATATTGTATTTTTGGTAATTGACTAATTGTGTTATATTTTATTCGTTTTTTCAACACTATATATTACTTTGTTATAAAATCAAAGTTTTTTTAGTCAACATAAAATCAAATTATAAAATGGAAATCCACTATATTTCGGCAACTACAATAAGCAAAAACTATCTTTTAAAAAAATATTTAACCAACATTATAAAATGGGAATCCACTAAATCATTATAATTCTATTTACTTTTTTTTTCCAATATTTTTCCTTATGCATTAATATTTTATTAATTTACAAGGAACAAATAACTTTTTTGAAAAAAAAAAGTTTATCCTCACCGATTGGGAGAGTAGAGTCTCTCTCTCTCTCTCTCTCTCTCTCTCTCTCTTTCTTCTTCTTCTTCCAGTTTTCGAGAAAACTTTTTGCCTCCGAGCTTATCGGACCAAAGCTAAAGGAAACGCCATGGAAAGGCTTCTGCAGCCACCGTGCTCTTCCACACTTGCTCCCTCTAAATCCCAATTCAGAGCATCTCCGTTGCTCCTCCGCCTCCACCGTCTCGACTCGCCCAGTCTTAGCTTTGCCTCCTCTCGCCGTCCAGTGTCACGCCGAATCAGCTCCATTTCCTGCCTCTCCCGCCAGAATCCATCGCCGAATACGTCTCCAGGATCGAATCAGGCCAGAAATTTCTCGTCTGGGTCTCCTTCTTCGTCTCCTGAAGGATTTCTCGAACGGATCGTGAAGGGGAATTTTGAGCAGCGAAAGGTAAACACCATATCCGAAGAGCATCGATTCTTATAGGGTTTTAATTGTTTCAGGAACCATTGGACTGTGTACTAGTAGTTTTCGGGAATATTTTAGCTGTGAATTGCTGTGGAATTTAGATGATTTTGTAAATCTCTTTGATCAGAGATCTCAGATTGCATTTACATTACTTGTTACTCATTGCTTGAGCATGATGAGCATCTATTTATAATGGCAAAACATACCAACTTGTGGATCTTTGTTAAGTTTTGATCGAGGAAGGCTTAGGATCAGTGGATTTGTTCTGTAGTGATTCAATTTACCAAGGTCAAGTGTTGATAGAGGAAGGCCTAGGATCAGTGGATTTGTTAAGTAGTGATTCAATTTACCTTTAGATTGTTCACTGGTTTATGCAAAATTTTGTGTTTTCTTGCAGACCTTATCGGCTGGAACAATCATACTAATCTCTGCTGTAGCTGCGCTTTTGCTTAACCCCGTTCTTGCGCCACCTGCTTTGGCTAGCTTTCAAACCGCAGCTAAATCTAGTGGCGCTTCTGTAGGTGGAAAGCTCCTCCGGACTGAGATACTGACCAGTGCCTGGACTGGTTTCTTTGCTGGTTGCTTACACACGCTGTCTGGACCCGATCACCTTGCTGCTTTGGCTCCGCTCTCGATTGGACGGACGAGAATGGAGAGTGCTGCAGTTGGAGCACTCTGGGGATGTGGTCACGACGCAGGTCAACTCATCTTTGGTTTACTGTTTCTGCTTCTAAAAGATAGGCTCCACATCGAAGTCATAAGAACTTGGGGCACAAGAGTCGTGGGCTTGACTCTCCTTGTGATTGGCGCTATGGGAATCAAAGAAGCTTCCGAGATCCCGGAACCGTGTGTGGGTGTTGCCTTGGAGAACGGGGAGACGGATGAGAGAAGCTCAAAGAAGAAGAAGATAGGGTTTGCGACATTTGCTACCGGGATTGTTCACGGGCTGCAACCGGATGCTCTGATGATGGTATTGCCTGCGCTGGCTCTTCCTTCTCGGCTAGCCGGTGCTGCGTTTCTGATCATGTTCTTGGTTGGGACGGTGATTGCAATGGGGAGCTACACGGTGTTTATAGGGTCATGTAGTGAGGCGTTGAAGGAGAAGGTTCCTAGGATCACAGAGAAACTAACGTGGGCGTCTTCTCTTGTGGCCATTGGACTTGGATTGGCAATTATCGTAAGCCAGTTCTTTGGATTCAGCCTGTATTGATACAAATATCGTCCTGTCTTTGTAGCTCTAGAAGAGTTAGATTTTTGTATGAACCAACAAAAATTTTATCTTGCTTCTGAATCTCTTTTTTTTCCCTATCAAATAGAAGATTGAGTTTGGCTACACAATTTAGTGAGCGTTCTATATAGCATTCTTCTAAGCTTTACCAAACAACGTAAACCATGAATGTTTATACATATAAATTGCGTTTAGTCATACTTCTCTTCTAAGGTTTATTTGCTTAATGGAATAATTTTGATAAATGAATGGCTAACTCTTTGTAGAATTAGTTCTAAATTCATCACAATGAAAAGAAAAAAATATAATAATACTAATCAAATGCACTTCCTCAATCTTTTTACAAATTGGTCTTCTAAACCAATGGAAATGGTCTTCTAAACCAATGGAAATCAATTGGAAAACATGAAATCTAAGCTTATTACCCACAATACTAAGGGTTTTATCTCCTAACCAGTGTAAATCAATGGTAAAACATTAATTCTAAGCACTTTATTACACAACACTATAAGGGTTTTATCTCCTAAACCAATTGTAAAACATGAAATCGAAGCTCTTATTACACAACACTAAAGGTTCTACACTAGTGTGTGTGTTAAGTTAGGTTCCATGCTTATTAAACAGCAATAAGGGTTCTCTCTTCTTCTCTGCCAATTATAACCACAAAAGACCAAACAATAATCACGTGAGATCGTATCATGTATTATAAAATAAATAATTCAATATTCGCTAAACAAACGAGAAGATATCAAAAGTTGAAACACGGTTATTTGTTAATCCCATGCTTCAAATCGCTTAATCCCAAGCTTCAAATTTCCAGATACATGATGTTTTCACTCGGATCCATAAAATCCATGTCAAAATGTTTGGTGTCTTCAGGCCGATTAAACCAACGATCGGATATCCCTTTGATCTCAACCTTTTTCAACTCATTGCTTTGCAAATCATAGCATAGAAAGTAAAAAGGAGAGATCAATTTCTGCGGATACAAGATCACCTTGCCTTTTAGAGAAGTACCTTTTGGTATCAATAGTTTGCCAATGACTAAATGCATCTGAGATGGCTGCAAAACCAAAGTCTTCCTTGACCATTCCTTCTTACTCCAATCTTCCACAACCCATAGATCCATAGTACCAGTCTCTTTGAGATAGGTGAAGTCAAAAACAGCTACTTTTCCACCATAATCTATTTGAGTCATTCTCTTCTTACGGATAGGTAGCACGTCACCAGCTCTGCGAGGTACTTGTATCATACTCAAGTCTTCAGATCTGATGTCAAATCTCACAAGCACATAAGTATGCATATCAGTCCATGCCAAATAATATAGATCTCCACTCATATTCAGTTCAAAAATATTAGAAAAATGAGGAATTGCAACCATTTTCCTTTTCCACGAACTACCGGCTTCTAGAACAAAGACCCAATGCTCTGACCTCATGTTTTGCATATCGTCTGATGCTTTTGTAATTGTGCAGAGCAGTTTATACTGATCGGTAACAGGGTCGTGGCCGATAAAGTTGAGCATGTGAGGAGGTTCGTCAGCTTCAGCTAATAATTCAGACTCTATGGCAGGTAAGATCACAAGTTGTCTGGTGCCGGGGTTATAGATCTGCGCCTTAAAGTCAACTGTGAAGCACATGAAGCCACGAAGAACGCGCAAGTCGAAGCCTCCGATCTCACGGATGGTCAGATCTTGGTCGAATACAAAGGAAGACGCAGAAGTGCGTGAAGCGGGTGATAAGATTACAGACTTGGAGTGGTAGATGCGGTCCAATAAAGACATGTAAAGACGAGGTTGAGATCGGGATGGAACCATAAGGAAACGGTTGCAAAAATGTCTGGAAGAGAAGAGAGATGACCAAAACTTTGAGATACACTTGAATCTCATCACCGATTTCGCATGCAATCTCGCCAGAATCTCGATCAGGAGCTCCAGAGGAATCTCCCGTGCCACCCAAGTTTTCAAATCCTGCATTGCTCTTCGTGTTTGTCTCCTTCTTCTCGACCTCCTCGTCATTCTCATAGCGTCGCGTGACAAGAACAATCTCCAATTCACCACTTTGGACAATGTGGCCGAGACTCACGGAGACAATACAATCGCTAGTTTAGGGTTTGAATAGCGTGACGGTGACGAAACTTCCTTTTTATCACTTTCCTAAATAACACGTCGTCGTTTGGAGCTGTTTGTGACTTTTATCTCTACTCAAATTTTGTTTTTTCATGTTTAATTTCTTCACTTCACTGCACTCCCCCTCGTATAGTATCTCAAACTATTTTCCTCCAAATATTTCTTTATCTCATCGTTATATTGAAAGATTGGAGCTGTTTTTAAATCACGTTCAATTTTCCGAAATCGCATTTTGTAATTGCGTTTAGTCATACTTCTCTTTAAAGATTTATTTGCTTAATGGAATGATTTTGATAAATGAATGGCTAACTATTGTAGAATTAGTTCTAAATTTATAACAATTAAACGCAATTATAAATAATAATTGTAATCAAATACACTTCCTCAAATCTTTTTACTAATTGGTTTTCTAAACCAATGGAAATCAATTGGAAAACATGAAATAGAAGCTTTTATTACACAACACTAAGGGTTCTATCTCCTAAACCAGTGTATATCAATGGTAAGACATGAAATTTAAGCTCTTTATTACACAACACTAAGGGTTCTATCTCCTAAACCAATGGAAACCAATTGTAAAACACTAAGCTTTTTATTACATAACACTAAACTACTAAAGGTTCTACAAAAGTGTGTTAAGTTAGGTTCCAAGCTTATTACACAACAATAAAGGTTCTCTCTTCTTTTCTGCCAATTATAACCACAAAAAGACCAAACAATAGGCACGTGAGATGTATCATGTATGAGTAGAAGTTATAAAATAAAACAATTCAATATTCGCTAAACAAACGAAAAACATATAAAAAGTTGAAACACGATTATTTGTTAAGCTTAATCGAACAATCACTTAATCCCATGCTTCAAAACGCTTAATCCCAAGCTTCAAATTTCCAGATACATGATGTTTTCACTCGGATCCATAAAATCCATGTCAAAATCTTTGGTCTCGTCAGGCCTATTAAACCAACGATCGGATATCCCTTTGATCTCAACCTTTTTCAAATCATTGCTTTGCAAATCATAGCGGAGAAAGTAAAAAGGATAAATCAATTCCTGAGGGTACAAGATAACTTTGCCTTTTAGAAATGTACCTTTTGGTATCAATACTTTGCCAATGACTAAATGCATTTGAGAAGGCTCCAAAACCATAGTCTTTTGTGACCATTCCTTCTTCTCCCAATCTTCAACAACCCATAGATCCGTCGTCCCAGTCTCTGTGAGATTGGTGATGTCAAAAACGGCTACTTTTCCACCATAATTTATTTGCGTCAATCTCTTCATATGTCTAGGTAGCACATCGCCAGCTCTACGAGGTACTTGTATCATATTCAAGTCTTCAGACTTGATGTCGAATCTCATAAGCACATAAGTATGCAGATCAGTCCAAGCCACATAATGTAAAGCTCCATTCATATTCAGTTCAAATAAAGAAGGACGATGAGTACTTGTAACCATTTTCCTTTTCCACGAACCACCAGTTTCTAGAACAAAGACCCAATGTTCTGACCTTATGTTTGGTATATCGTCCGACTCTTTTGTAATTGTGCAGAGCACTTTATACTGATCCGTAACAGGATCGTGGCCGATAAAGTTGAGCATTTGATAAGGAAGTTCTTCAGCTACGATATCAGCTAATAAATCAGATTCTATGGCAGGTAAGATCACAAGTTGTCTGGTGCTGGGATTATAGATCTGCGCCTTAAAGTCAACTGTGAAGCACATGAAGCCGCGAAGAACACGCAAGTCGAAGCCTCCGATCTTACGGATGGTCAGATCTTGGTCGAATACCAAGGAAGACGCAGAAGTGCCTGAAGCTGATGATAGGATTCCAGACTTAGCGGATGATAGGATTACAGACTTATAGTAGTAGCAGCAGTCCAATAAAGTCATGTAAAGACGAGGCTGATGTCGGGATGGGACCATAAGGAAACGGTTGCAAAAATATCTGGAGCAGAAGAGAGATGACCAAAACTTGGATACGCACTTGAATCTCATCACCGATTTCGCAGGCAATCTCGCCAGAATCTCGATCAAGAGTTCCAGAGGAATCTCGATCAAGTGTTCCAGAGGAATCTCTACTGCGACCCGATTTTTAGAATCCTGCATCGCCCTCCGTGTTTGTCTTCTTCTTTTCGACATCCTCGTCATTCTCATAGCGTCGCACACGAGGACAATCTCTAATTCACCGCTATGGATGCGCCACAAATTTATATCCCTAGACAATGTCGCCGACACTCACAGAGACGATACAATCGCGATATAGGATTTAGGGTTTGAAGAGCGTGAGTGAGGGTGGCGAATGTTCCCTTTTCTCTCTTCTCTCTAACAATACGGCGTCGTTTGCAGCTGTTTTGGGAATGGGAGAAAAAAATAAAATCTATCACGTTAACGGTGACAAATTTAGGTATTGGTGTTCCTCCTAGTAGGAAAACCATTAGATTTGGTTAAGAAAATTAAATTTGGATTTATTTTAATCCATGAGATTAAACTACTTTTAAACTGTTTTTTGGAACAACGAAAAACCAAGGGTCAAAAGGCAATTTTTAGATTTGAGAAGGAGAGAAAAACAGTTTCGTTGGTCTCAGTTCAAGGTGACTTTTGGAAGGTCAAACTGTTTTGATTTGGCTGAAATTTTCAGGGAAGCTTTGTGATCAATGGTCTTTAGATTCAATGGTGGGATTACCGTTTCAACGGTTGGTTTGTGAGAAATTTAGGTTTTAGCATGGTTGTTTGTAGCTCTAGTGAGTACAGATTTTCAGCAAGTGTTGTCTTGAGTATTTGAGAAATTCGACGGTGAATTCTTCTTGGTTTGGGCTGAAACTTTGCATATGTGTTCCTGACTTGGTTATCTAAGGTTTGGACGGTGGAGATCTGATTTGGTGACCAGAATCCTAGTGAACTTAGGATCGGTTTGGAACTGCCTGTTTCTAAGCTCTTGTATGGTCTCTTGTTGAGTTTTTTTTTTTTATTGGAGATTGCTCTATGAAGCCTTAGTCTTTGGATCTGTTATGTGGATCAAAGAGGACATGGTTGTAACTCAAGTTCATTTGATATATTGAAATTTTGAGTGGACTACGGTTCTGTGCTTTTTACTCCTCATATCGAGGAGGTTTTCTACATAAAAGAATTTGTCGTCTCAGTTACTTCCTACTTTGATTTGTTGCTGCCATAATTTTTATATTTTCCTGACGGGTTCACACAAGTGCAGGAAACTTATTCCGTAGTGCCATTGTTGTGCGTTTGTTTTCCCCCAACAGAGTGGTATCAGAGCTTTGGATTTCGATAACTTCAATTATTGGTTTTGCTTGTGTGAGCGATGGAAAATATGGGAAAAATGATAATTTTGAATGGTGCTAATCATCATCTATGGAAAAGCAAGATGGAAGATTTGCCTTTTGTAAAGGAATTTCATATTCCTGTCTCTCAAGAGACAAAACCAACTGATAAGGATGATGATCAGTGGAAGTTGCTACATTGTCAAGTGTGTGGTTTGATAAGGCAACGGGTGGATGATAATGTGCTACATCATATTGAAACTGAGACTAATGATCGTTCGTTGTGGTTGAAGTTGGAGCATTTGTTTGCTCGGAAGACCGGAAATAATAAGATGTACATGATGAAGAAGTTGCTTGAGCTGAGTCATATGAAGAAATTCCGATGACGGATCACTTGAATGTGTTTAGAAATTGCTCAACAAACTTTCTGACATGAGAATCAAGTTTTATGAGGAGATTCATGGTTTATGGCTTTTTGGTACGTTACCAAATTCTTTGGAGCTACTCAGGATGTCTTTTTGTAACTCTGCGCCAGAAGGTGTTATTTCGATGGACTTAGTGAAGAACAGTGTTGTAAGGCCCGTTCCCATAGATCGAAACGTGTTACTTATAATAAATACTTTTAATAGTAAATAATATAAATAAACTCATTAAAAGCATTTAATAGTCTGAAAAATCATCCTTTATTAAATAGGGAAAATATCTCGGGAAACACAACGTTTTAAATAGAAATAACGCATCGGAAATCATTTAATAGAAATAAGTATTTGAAATAGAAATAATTGATAAAACCCATTGTTTCCGAAAACCAGCACACTTGACCACTACTTGAGCTTACTCGGCTTCCTCACCTGAAAAGGATAAGGAGGGGTGAGTAACGAAAGTTACTTAGTGGGAGCAGTCGTCCCTGCCCACATGATCTCAAAGCAACATCAAACATAACAAAGCACATACAAATCAAGACTTTGGAAAAGCAACCATACATAACTTCTGTACGGAGCACATGCATCAATCAACCATATCTTTCTAACACATAATCCGCAATATCAATCACAAGCAAGGCATCCGTACATGCCGGCCCGTCGGCCCAATCTCATTTTGTTGGCCCGTCGACCTATCCTTAACAGGATTTCCTCCACGGCCCGTAAGCCTACAATCAGGCCGATATAAAAATACACCATGGAAACTTCCCCCATGCGGTCATATCAGCGTATACACAGCCTAGCAAGCAATAAACGAATGCAAGCAGCATGATCCTAGGTTCCCATTAATATGTCACATCATCAAACATCCATCATATATCATTACTCAACCTAGATCCAGTCTACAGGAGCCTAATCATATTCAACGTCTACTTTAGGATCCACAGATCACGCATCCTCACCTTAGCCTGACTGAAGACGATTGATTGAAAGAGAGAGTAGGAGCTCAGCTTCTGAAGATAGAAGATATGCGCTTACAAGAGGAAAGAAGATTACTTGCAGCGCAAGTTAGGGTTTAGACTTTTCATAAATGGAAGAGGTCAGAAAATGAAACTTTCCATAAAAATAACTTTCCAGAAATAGAAAGTTTCCAATAATAGAAACTTTCCAAAAGTGGAAAGTTTCCAAATCGAAAAACTTTCAAAAACGGAAATCCCAAATAAGGAAAGGGGATATAGTTACCTTAAGTAACTGAGAAAGATTAGGGTTTCGGAGGCTCGCCGGAAAAATGGAGATCGGCGGCGGCGGACGGTGGTCGGCGGTGGCGGAGTCGGCGACGGCGGTCCGGCGAGGGAGAGAGAGGAAAGAGAGAAGAGAGAGAAGAGAAAAAATTTATGCAGAGATTTTCTAGAGAGAAAATGGATGACTCTTTTAAAAGAAATAGGCTGAGTATTTATAGGGAAGGAGTAAGGGGTAGGGTGCCTAGGATTTCCATAAACAAAGTGGACTTGGACTTTTGCAAGGGTTGGGCCTGGGCTTTCTCTAAACTTTGGGCTTTTCTCTGATGGGCTGAACTGAGCTAAGGCCATCACAAGATTGTTATTACATATTCTATGTTATATATCACGACCCTGTTAACGATCAGACTACTATGCAAAATTACGACAAAATCAAACGATATGCAAGAGATAAGGCCAGAGAGGTGAGTCTTCGTACTAGAAGCTGGTGGTTCGTGGTAAAGGGTTGCAAAAAAGTTTCATCCTCATCTTCCTAATCCATTTGAAATGACTATGAATGAAGTTTTCTATTATTTGGCCTACACTGATATGCATACTTGTCTGCTTGTGAGTTTTGACATTAAATCTAAAGAATTCAATATGATGCAAGTAACTCGCAAGGCCACCCACATATCTCAAAGAAAATTGTGAGTGAATCTATGGGTTATGGAAGATTGGAGGAAGAAGGAATGGTCGAGAAGAGTCTGGTTTGCAACGTTCTCGATGCATCTCATTGACAATAAATTAATACCAAAAAGTACAACTCCTTACTTTCTCTGCTATGCTCTGCAAATTAATGAATTGAAAAAGGTTGAGATCAGAAGGATATGATTGCTCGTTCGTAAGCATGAAACGACCAAATATTTTGACATTGAATTTCTAACCAGAGTGAGAGCATGAAATTATCTTTATGAAAGTACTATCGTAATTATGTTGTTACTTTGTTTCTCACAACTCTCTTGCAATTTTTTAGAGAGGTTCTCGATTAGGTTCTAATTATGTAATTATTTTACATGTTTGTTTGAATTTGAGCTAAGAAACAGAGAGATTGAATAAGCGCAACAAGCAAAATTTTGACGTATTTAAGCTAAGTTATACTTTCATTTGCATGTTTTTTTATCAACTTCTTGAATGATTTTATGTTTCTTGAAATAAATAAAAAATGGGTTGTACTGAATATGCACATTTGGATTTTTTTTTCTAAAGATTGCTTGTGTTTACCTTGGATTGAATCCAAGATTGTCAAATAATTTTTAAGTGAAACCTTAGACTGGAATACGCCAAAATTCATAGTTTGAATTTTATTATAAAAAATATTTATGAACTTCTAATCAAACCTTTTTTTTTTGTGCAACCATTGAAATTCATTGAAACTAATCTCCATTAGACGAGGGAGCTACACGAGAACCATATTGGATAGAGCGTATACCCAACAATTGGCTAAACGTTGAAAAAATAAACCCAAGAGAGACAAAATTAGTAAACTGAGATAAGAACATCGCATAAGCATCTTGAAATTTCAGTCCATGAGCTAAAAACACTAGTCCAATTCGCCATAGACAGCAAATGTGCTTGGCAGTTTGAAGCAGCTAGGCTTCTTGCTCACTTTTTACAACATCACTAGCCAACAACGATAGTGAGAAGAAAAAACCTTTCTCTTCATACAAAAAAATTTGATAGAAATAAACATTTCATCAAGGATGAATTTGGTGGTAATAGTCTCTCCATGAAGGAGAAGTTTGATGGTAAGGATCCTCTTGATAGATCTTCGCATTTTCTTCCTAGAATAGATTGAATCTCCATGGGACCGTTTTTAATCTGTGACAAAGCATTCTTCGATATGTTGCACAAATCAAAGATTCTAAGATATCCATCAAGAAGCTGCTCGACGACTTGCTTGTTTTGATCTTGAGTTAGAGCTTGTTGGGTTAGACGGGAAATCTTGTCAAGAGATTCGTGTAGATCATGAAGTTTGTCAAGTCTTTGGGTAGATAGAAGAGCTGGAAGATGTTGAGGTTTCCTCATAAGATCTCAAACAGGCCAACTGCTCATCAACATGACCAGCTTGTGGGTGAAGTATAGAGGGGAAATTGTTAGAACGAACGTGGAAGGAGGTGGCCATTTTATTGATCTTAAGTTCTTTGTTATTGATCAAAGAAAATGTATTAAGAGATGTCTTGTGTAGTATCTCTTTGATGTCCCTTAGTGTGTGATATGATATGGAAATTTGCGATGCTTGTTAGGAGATATTGTGGTTTTGGTTAAGTTGTGATTTCCATCGGAACTATAGGACTGATTTGCTATTTCGTTGGAATAAATATCGAGGTTCAGCTAGATAGCACTTAGTCTATGTAGCTTGCGTGCGTTTCAGCTATTCGATTTGAGATGCGCTTGGGATTGTAATTGCTTCCTCAATCATGACCGTTTCACTTTTCCTTTCTCATTTAACAACAGAAAGTAAGTTTTGTGTTCATAAATCCATCAATTTGTGGTTCGTTTTCGGTTTTCCAGAGGCGCTTTATCTGTTAATGGAACCAGTTTTGTCTGAATGATATGATCATTTTCAGTCTTGTCTCTTGTGTGAATGATATGATCATTTTAGTTGTTGTCTGTGTGTGCGTGGTTCTTTTCTGATAAACTCGACTCTTCTGTTTCAGGAGAAAGAGTAAAGGAAGAGTGGAGCAGTCAACGGTGCTGTTGACTAAAGTGCAAGTCTTCATTTCACTTTGTTTTTATGCTTTCGTTATGTTTCCAGACTCTATGGTGTTTATCAAACTTGTCTAAGGCTGGCTAGTGCACTTTCTTTGCTCTTCAAACTTTCTTTTAGACTAAATAATGCAAGGATAACGCACATATATATTTGTCCCCCAAAAAAAAAAAAAAACCAACATATATGTCCACAGGATCATCTTTGTTAGTTTTTCCTTTTTTTCACNTTAAAATAAAATGTAAAAATGACGAGCTATCCTTAATGTAATGCAAAAAAAACAACACAAAATTAACTAAAATGCTAAAATTTTCCCTTTAAAAAAGGATTCCCCGCCAAGCTAAGTTGATCGAGGTTTGCCACACAAAGGTGTGGATTGCCTTTGTGATAAGAACACAAGTCTAGGTCTAAGTGAATCCATACAGAAGACAGAGACCCACATGTTTACTGAGCTTAGGAAAATAGGAGACAAGCACAAAGCTTAGAAGAAGCTAAAAAGTTCTAGTTTTTTCTTATTGATAAAAAGGGTATCGGCAAAGGTGGAATGACTTGAGCTTATAAAGAGTCTACTTGGATAGGGTCCAACGGTCTAGTGACTTCATAAGGAAATAAAATAGACGAAAAAACGCAAAGAATAAGTCAAAGAGTTGGAGCGTTGATATTATGGCCGTTGGATCGCATTGATGTGGATTCGACCAAATGGGGAAAGTGGAGTGTGCCTTCTGCCTTGTATCTTGAGAGTTTAAGCATAAAATAGTGATGTCTTGGAAGTCTCTGGATGGAGTGGAGTGTCTGCAAGTTGTGTATCTTCACAAAAGGTAGGAGCCGTTTGTGATATATGGATATAAGTGCAAACGGGTCCAATTTAGGAAACATAAGGTATGGGAGGATCCGCCTGATCCTCTGGTTTTTGGTGCACGAAGCCT
>OVAY01001993.1:0-22217 GCA_900406395.1 Kernera saxatilis | reverse complement strand
TATATTTATTATTAAACTTCAAATACGGATCCTAATCTAGTATTAAATAAAAAACAAACTCAAAAACTTCAGAACTAAAGTGTAAAACAAAATCCATGCGTAAAGTGGAACATCACCTAGTATAAATAATATGGATTTTCTATAAAAAAAAAAATCCTCCATTGTATTTGCAAATTTACCTTCAACTTGAAAAAATTGCAGGTCAAACTAACCAAGTTATAGTCAACCCGCAATATAGTTCTCTCGTATTTCATCGTGTAAGACGATGTGTATTTTTTAACAGACTCGAAAGTGACGCCCTTTTAGAAATAAATTTTAAACTAACAAGTTCTAACATAAGAGAGACAAACCTTGACTTACCAACAAATATGAGTTTTTTTAACCGTTTGTGCTAATTGTTTTTATTTTTTTTCATTTTTTTGATTATAATAACAAACAATATAACTAATTTCTGAGTTTTTTTTTCTGGGAATCGTCGCTACCGTCTTCTACACCGCCTCCACCATTGTAAACTATTAAACCATAAAAAATTACATACCAAATAGAAGCTCTAGCTACGAGGAGTCCATATGTGGACGTAACAACTTCAAAGTTTCAAATCCGAAAATTAACCATGGTCGGAATCAAATAAAAACTATTGGGTTTTGTTAATTTTGGTCTCCTGAGTTCAGATTATTATGTAAGATTCATTTTAAAGGAGGTTTATTGGTTCATATATTTTAATGANGGAGGTTTATTGGTTCATATATTTTAATGAATTTAGAAATCCAAGTGAAATCATGTCTTATTCAATCATTGATTTTAAAATCTATTTCAAAATCAGGTCTTATTCAATATTGATTTTAAAATCCATTTCAAAATCACGTCTTATTGATTCTATCATTTATAAATACTAATTAAAATCATCCCTTATTCAATTATTGATTTTAAAATTCATTTCAAAATCACGTCTTATTGATTCTATCATTTATAAATACTAATTGAAATCACCCCTTATTCAATATTAAAGATTTGAACATGGATTTAGTTTTATATTGGATTTGGGTGGATTTGTAAGTGGATTTCACTTAAAAATACAAATGATGAAATCCTGAGTCAAACCTTGTTATTTTGAATTAATTTGCAAAGAATACAATATATCATTTTTATATAATAAAAAATATTATTCATATTTCTATTTTTGATGCCTCCATTTACAAAGAGATTGAAACATCTCTTATCAAATGGATCTATTTTTACTAGTGCTCTCATGGTCATCAACACTGAATATATTGACATATATAAAAAAAACATATCTATGATATAATAAAAACTCCATAATTGAAAACATCCAAAACCATGTAATTAAAAAGTTCAACAATATTTGATTTTATCATAAGAAATTTATATGCTATACTTTTTATCATAAAAATTTTGAAATCTATTTTTGATGATTTTGAAATCTAATTTGGATTATTTCTAAATCCATTTGAATGATTTCTAAATCCACTTTGGTTAATTTTCAAATTCACTTTTGTTTATTTTAAAATCACTGAATTCTGCAAAAATTTTAAATTTTATCAGGATTTCCAAATCCATTGAAATTCATGAACCAATAAAACTCCGAGAATTTAACTTTAAAATTTGAGAACCAAAACTTCTGGGTGAAATTCCAGCCAACTTAATTAAAATCACGGAGCGAAATTGGTATCACTAGATTTGAAATCTCAAGAGGTTTCTAAAAAGATAGATCGTTACATATGGTACTTCGAATCAAAATCCGTTGTTGATAAACTCCAAGCTCGATTTTTTTTTTATATATAAATTTTGCTTTTAGTTAATATAATTTGTTTTGTTTGACAAAATTAAAATAAATGTTTGTTTGATAGTTCATAAAAAACAACTATTACAAATGGTTAAGAAACCCGTGTTTTTTGGTGATGTCAAGTGTTTTATTCTCTTATTTTACAACTTGTTGGTTTAAAATTTGTATTGCGGGTTTATAATGATATTGCATAATATATACGGTGCATGAGAAGTCTTTTGATCGTCCCTAGGAGTTGCCTAGATTGCTTCTAGTTAATTAACATTAAACTACTTAAAAAAAAACTGATACCTTTTGATTAACAAAGGCAATGTTAGTTGTCAATAATTAAGCTAATACCTCATACGGCACAGATAAGCTTACATGAATATATAACTTTTAATCACCCACATATGATAAATATAAGGAATTGAAAATAGCACCATTGTTGGCCAAGAAGGATACAAAAGTGTCAAAGGTGCTATTTTTAAGACCTTTTGCTCAACTCTCAAAAATCTTTTTCTTCTCTTTCCAAGAATAATTTAGTTTTGTAGTAGACAAAAACATCACTCGTGCTGTCATGATTGCTGAATTAAGATAATCTTATTAGCTCTCTTACAGCCTCCAAACGACACTGCTCTTAGTGTAAAAGTAAACATACTCTATAGTCTATACATGTAATGAACTTTAAAACTAGAACAAAGAAATGAAAAGTGGTCTCTCTTGTCGGCCAATTGTCATCATCTTTCCTAAACCAAACACCTAGGCAGCTTCTTCATTATGCTGGTCATCTATCTTCTCTTCTACATAATCATCTCTCTCTCTCTCTCTCTCTCTCTCTCTCTCTCTCTAATCACTTGATCATTTTCATTCACCTTCACACGTACGGTTAAGATGACTTCAATTGTTTTGTGCAGAAAAATGTTCATGTTCTTGGCTCTTGTCTCACTTCTTTTACTTGTCTCGGAGGCTTCAAGATTCCCTCAAGTTCACTGGGAACAAATGCTCCCAAAGAAGCTTCCACTACCTTTTTCTTCTCCTTCCAAAGGCACCAATTCCATCAGCAAATCCTCTTCTACTTCTTCCCTAAATACTAATTCCATACAAAGCTCCTCTTCATCTGATGGAAAAGTTTAACTTAAATCTTTGGGAGACTATCACTTTGCTGACTTATAACCGGACGGGGGAACAAGAAGATCAAAAGGACGGCATTAGCTCCATTAATGGAGATTGTTCTCAAGGAGAGAAAGTGACACAGAGAACTCTGTTCCTTGATCATCTAATTTTTGGGTTCAAGCCCTACTAGCCCGCAAGGAGGGGACTAATTTACCTTGCTCTGGTCCCCGGCCTAAAGAGACTATGGACCTAAGGCTCATAACTCCTCGGTTACTAAAAAAGAAGAAGAAGAAGATTTTATTAATTTCACAGCAGAAACCGTAGAAGCATAGTGTAGATATGTCAATCTATATATGTATATCATCTTCATTGTCTTGAATATGTCATCCCTTGTAATTGATTTGTAGATTTTCTTATAAGACTAAAACAATAGTCCAATTTTTAATCATCTTTGTTATTTAAGACAACAAAATAAACTAGTGTGGTGGATCAAATTCGAAGTAAACTGTTCATATTAAGGCTTCTTATTGTGTGGCAATTATTATGTAAGATTTAATTACGGAAGTCGGAAGCCACAAAAAGAATATCAATCCTTACCCTTGTTTAGTGCTGAAACTTGTCCAGAATTAGGTGTGAATAGGAATCAAAAGTTGGAGAAGAATCACGTACGCAAATCAATCACTTGTCCAGACGAATGTCATTCCGGTTGATTTTTCAAAATTTTATTTAAAACGAATTTATTCTACTTTAGCGTTTCCTTACAATCACTTTATATACCCAAGCTCTTATTTCACTCCATGTTTATATTGTATGCATAATTTCAAAATCAATTTTTTTTCTTTTTTTTGAAAAGAATTGCATAATGATATTAAGAAAATAAAACTGGGGTTCAGAAATTTTCTCCAAAGATCACAGATTCAGAGATTCGTCTTCCCAAAAGCTTCAGAGAAAAAGAGAATAAAAGAAAGCGTATTATGAAGCGTAGCCTAAAAAATGGCTCAAAAATATGTATAAATAGGTATATGGTCGAATTGGATTGAGTTATGATGATTCTGGGGCAAAAAATGAAATTTCAGAATTGCTATTTTTCGTTTGGAAAGTGGATCGATCGATCCCAAGGTCGATTGGTCGATCCACTGGTCGATCTAGACATTTCTGCACATGCTTCTTCTGCGAGCCAGATGGATTTGTCTTCACGAAAATCGGTATAACTTTCGATCGCACCGTTAGAATCTCTTTAAACCACTTCCAAATAAAAGCTAACTCCAATGGCTATATTGTATCAAAATATGAATGTGATCCAACGGTGAAAATCCCTTCAACGAATGCCAAACGTCTGACCCTTCTGCACTACTCTGCATCTTCATATGTTCGTTTGCACCTAAAATGGTTTTTTTCATCCAAAGCGACCTAAAACCTGCAAATACTCGATAAATTGATGGCTTCTTTTCTCTTTGGTGTCATCCTCAGCAAAACTCATCAATTTCTGATCAACGTTTTGGCATTCAATATGTTATATTGTAAGTTTGAGATCAAAGGTTGCTTATGCATGATGCTCAATAGCTAATTTAGGAATTTTTTTTTTTATCTTTCTCCAAGTCTTGATCATAGTATAACTCTATATATCAGTTTCATTGTTCATCTCCCCATACCTCAATTTTTTTTTCAATCAATAACTTTTGTATGCGGAGTTTTTACTTCAATAGTTAAGATTTCAATTGTACATCCACTTACAATGAACATTTACATATTAGACTCAGCCTCATCATAATGTTGAAAGTTCAAATCATAAACTTTTGCAACAATATTAAAAGCCCCTCTAAATCAATCTAGTCATTTGTGAAAGAGATTATTTCACCTCCTCGACATTTTGACTTCTCTAAAAAATTGTTTATTTACTGGTCTCAACTCACCAGCATTGGTCACATCAACATTATTCGTATCAGCCTCTTTCATTGCAATTTTTACTTTCTTCGGACCAAAAATAACTTCAATATTAGTAATTTACAAATTCAATCAAGATATTATCTATAGAGCATTTCCTGTACAAAAACAAATGTCATTTTTGAGATTATACAACACATTTATCTCATGTTTTCATCGGCAACTATAAGTGATGGAAGATAATTGGAGATTTGGTGGGAGTGATAGAGGTCCAAAAACATTAAGACACAAAATTTGTTTTTTAATAGGTAATTTCGACTACTTCTTTTTTTGTTTTTCATTGATTTGTATAAAGGAGATTGGAACCATTCGGTTCCTATAATCAAGGAAACAAACGAAGTGGAAAAAACAATTAAGGGATCACGTTTATTTCTCATAACGTGATAAGCTTCCCTATTATTTAGCAATTAATAGAAAATAAAAGAAGACTTAATCACATAAACTTAGTCAATGAACTTGGGATTTAGGGGGTGTTATTCAATTGAGGAATTTAATAGAATTTAAGTTTCTATCAAATTCTTGTGTTATTCAATAAGGTATTTTATCAATTCTTTTAAATTCTAGTGTTATTCAATTTATTGATTTTTCAATTCTATTAAATGTTAGTGTTATTCAATATTATGTGGTGTTTATAATTCATGTCATTTGAAAAGAATTTAATAAAAAGTTTAATGAAAAATGTAAAGAACCAAATCTGAGTTTTTAAGGTGTCATTTGGATAGAATTCATTAAAATCCTTTAAAAAACTTTTAAATTTATTATTTAACAATTGATTTGAATTCTTTCAAATTCAATTATCCAATAACCCACCCTTAGTTTCTTCAAACAAGTTGGTCTTCTCTCCTTTTGACTTGTGTCTTCAACCTCATCAATACTCTCTCCCTAGAAAAAAAAGGTTGTCCTCAAGGTTGGTGTTGAAGCTTGGAAATCTTGCTTTTAAGTAGTTTCTTGTTGTTTTCTCATATGAATTCTTCTCGTTTCTTTTGTTGGTAATCCACGCCAAAAGACCAAAATTTTAGTAAAAGACTCTCCCTCATTAACAATTTCACAAGATTGTATCACACGTTCTAGCTCCAAACGGAGAACTCTGTTTAACCCTCCTCTCGTGATTGTATAAAAGAGGCATTGTTTCTTTCCTTTTTTTTTAGATTGGAAATTATGAAGTGTTGTTTTCAATGATCGTTTGGTATAATATTTTTAGTTGTTTTAACTCTTTAAGCAAGAATATAGTCATAAAACATGCATATTCATTATGTTATTGCTAAGTTGAAATTGCTTGTTTGTATTTTCCAAACAAGTTTTACGGTAGAAAAATCGGAAGCTAGCTAGAAAAATGTCTCATTAATCTGTGAAGATTGAAGCTATATTCTCCCCAAACAGCAATGTGTTATATGTTTTTAATAGATTTCTATTTACCATTTAAGTTCTATGCTATTTCAAAGTTAGAAAAAAAAACAATGCGAATTCGTATTCTTTTTAAGTATTTCTCTTTAGAGATTTTTATGTGTTTAAAATAATATATATATATTAAAAAATAAAATGATTTTCAGTATGCAGAAAAAAAATTTGAAACATTGACAAATAACAATCATTAACTAGGTTGAAAAACTAAATTTAAATTAACAATCTAAGCACCAGCCGACCAGCTACAATCCGATTAGTGTTTAATGATTTTTATAACATCGGTTACATCTTCATTAATTTGTATAATTATTGGTTTATTACTAGAGAAACATAAAAAAAAATTACCAAAAACCATTACGACAATTCAACCAATGTCCCAAACGATCAATAGTTGAGGCTAAAACAAAAAAAGCAACCAAAAATTGCACCGTAAATCCTTTGAACAAAGCAGAAACATTGTCCACAAGATAATCTGCAAAACTCAAGAAGAAAAAGTTTCTCACATGTTTGTTATTCAACAACACTCCTTGTTCCTTTTCTTCTTTGATTGACATTATTGAAACTACATTTTTCTAAAATCACAAATCATAAACCAGAGAAATTCCATGAACAATTCGGATTTTAATTGATGGCAGCAAAATAAAGATTAATTAAGAAGAAGAAGAAAGCTTACCACTCAGACGAGTAAATTACGTGCGCATTAGATAGTAATACCCTACACAAAAGATTAAAGATTAATCAGTTCTTAACTCCCTGCAAATTCATTCATCAATGGAGATTCCTCCGATGCCAAAAAAGAAAGATGATATCTATCTATTTAGATTAAATGGCTCTAAATTCATCGTAATTTCGATGCAGCTTATCAACTTCCCATGTTCAATCAGTATTTAAGCTAATCAACAATGAACGAAGAAGAAGAAAAAGATGGATCCATAGAATCAAAGGCCTTTAGATCGGGATTGGAATTTTAAGCTTCGCCAGATTTGCACAATTTTATGTACCCTCCAGTCTTTTATATAGACCAAGAGATTAATTTTAATGTCTTTATATGTTAAAGATGTTAAGGTCATCTTGTTCCTTCTCTTGATTAGTAGAAAATGATAATGGCTTTGATGCTATAAAAATGGCAGAATTATAAAGACAACAAACCTCAGGAGGGTTAAACTTGGCTCCAAGATTACTGAGCTTCGCATGAGATTCAGCGTAATCATTGAAGAATGCATCCTGATCTGCAGCGTACTTCTCGGCATAGACCTGAAATTGCATTGCAGTTTCGGTTTTAGAAGCAAAAACTCCAAAAGTTGCTTCATATGTTTGATAGTGTTTTTACCTTGAAAGAAGGATCTTCAAAGATGGCAGCATCAGTGGGTAAGACAAGGAGGTCTTCATCTCTCTTTTCCTTGATTTCCTGTTAATAATAATTATTAAATTACTAGACATCAAGATAGTAAAAAAACGAAGACTTTGAATTGAAAATGTGACGAAAGAGTTATGTTCTGAAACGCATACTGTAAAGTAAGAGTTGTCAAACTTCAACCACTCTGGTGTCCATGACTGTCCTCCTGGTGCGCCCGGTCCTTCTTTCTATAATGCGAAAAACAGAGTAAGAACCAAAAAAAATCGAAGTTTTTTTGATTCTATTTACTTTTTTCAAGTCCCAAATATGACAACTTCGATCAACAATACGTTATAGAACTGGATATGAAATAATACCGTGTACTTTGTCTCTGGCTTTCCCCAACCACTTCGTTCTGGTCTAGATCTTCCTAAGGTGTGGGCACCAGATAATGCAACTATATCCTGCACTTACAAAATATTTCGATATGGATCATTTACTTATTGGTCATCTTCCATAATATGATAAATTCAACTGCAATCACCTTGTCATCTAGTCCCATTCTGTAAAATACTTCTCTGAGATGATTAGCTGGTGAAGGAGGACCAGCGTCTATAGAATATAATACCAAACATACGATATTTGTAATTAGTAAAAAAATTTGATATAACGATGTAACCAAATAACATCCGCAATGATTAGAGGTGAACGCCATAAATGAGACGCTTACCTGGGAGTCTTCCTTCTTCAGGACACTCATGAGGACCAGAGGTATCAACTCTTCCATATATCATGGGTATTTTCGGTCCTCCGGCTTCCTGAATTTTCAGAAATTTTAGTAACTATATCTTTTCATGACCAGTAAAAGTAGGTTTAGAATTCACCTCTATAGCGGTAGCACTGGCTAATTGGAATAGGTCAGCATACGAGATCCCAGAATACTTTTCTTTGATGTGCTGAATCAAGTTCAAAGCATTTACGAGACCTGAAATCAACAACAAGCCTATGGTAAAAGGGGAAACAAGCAAGTAAAATAAGGCCACTCCTATGGGATACGTGAGATACCAGCATTAGCAGCATGCTTAAGCTCAATGTCGTATCTTAGACTCCCATTAGCTCCACCTCTCTGAGGCCACTCCTTGATGTTCTTGTTGTACGTACCAGCATCATGCCACCCCAAGCGAACCTGTGATACAACAAATATATTCAGCAAAAATTTACAAAGTATTAAGAAAAAACAACAACAAAACATAACAATTTCTGAAAATCCTTCACATTGTACGTATCTATCTAGACAAATATTAATCAGCTTTGTGCCACAAAGTTTCAGCTTCAGTGTTTTACATAAATCGTATTCCTTTTCACAAACGCATTTCAATCATTGATTACATGAATACATTGTTTGTCTAGTCTAACCAATAAGGAACTAAGTGCTTATAAAAGAGAAGACTAGATTCCTATCACGAGCATTCTGTGCTAATAAAAGAGAAAACTGAATTCCTTTTGCAAGCACACCATGCTAATAAAAGAGAAAACTAGATTCCTATCGCGAGCATTCCTTTCGCAAGCATTTCATGCTAATGAAAGAGACATCTAGATTCCTATCGCGAGCATTCCGTGCTAACAAAAGAGAAAACTAGATTCCTTACACAAGCATTCCGTGCCAACAAGTCCACCTTGCTATTCTTTTCTTAAGGTTGGTGAGTAATGTTAAACTCCGGGAAAGAACTCCCTAATCGCTTTCAAACACGATAATTCCTTATTTTGTATAAAGATTTTTAAACTAAATATCAGAGAACAAATTAACAAATATCTCGAGTCAATAGACAATATATAATCAGCTTTGTGAGCCATAACATTTCAGCTTCACTGTATTAATCATAATTCATTCTTGTGTATAATAAAGAGATTGTGAAGTAAAAATCAGAGCACAAATTAACAAATATCTTCGAGTCAATAGATAAAATATTTAATCAGCTTTGTGTACCATAACATTTCAGCTTCACTGTTTTAATCATAATTCATTCTTGTGTATAATAAAGAGATTGTGAAGTAAGAATCAGAGCACAAATTAACATATATCTTCAAGTCACTAGACAATATTAAATCAGCTTTGTGCCATAACATTTCAGCTTCAGTGGTTTATCATGATTCATTCTTGTGTATATAGAGATTCTGAAGTAAGAATCAGAGCACAAATTAACAAATATCTCGAGTCAATAGACAATAATTTAAATCAGCTTAGGTGCCATAACATTTCAGCTTCAGTGTTTCATCGTATTCCTTCTTGAATCAGAGACCAAATTAACAATTGAGTCAATAGAACACACAAAAAAAACGCACCAAAATTGGATGGCAGAACTTGGTGTTGAGCAATTCTCTGATATCTTCTCTAGCACTTTTCAACTGATCAGCATCCGAAGCCGATGTACATTTCGTAGTTGCATCCGAGCTAAAACTCCGATTCACCGAAGCAACTCGATATCTCTTCTGAAAATTCAGCCAGACAAAATCAAAACCAAATCGCGAAATTACAGAAGATAACACCGAAAATCAACAAAGAGAAATGAAGATTTGCGGCAACGAGAGAGTACCTGAGAGAGAAGCGGAGAAGAGACGAGGGATCTGGTGAATGAGAGAGAGGAAGAGGAAAGAGAGAGTGTGGATCTGGAGGAAGAGAAGCAGAGGAGACGAGAAGAAGCGATTTGAGTGCGAAGAGAAGAAGACATGGTAATGTTGTTGATCAGAGGAGAAGAAAGGAGATTG
Organism: Kernera saxatilis; assembly: GCA_900406395.1. Classification (NCBI taxonomy): domain Eukaryota; kingdom Viridiplantae; phylum Streptophyta; class Magnoliopsida; order Brassicales; family Brassicaceae; genus Kernera; species Kernera saxatilis. The sequence continues at coordinate 11,868 of OVAY01001993.1, read as the reverse complement.
GTGTTGAGTGTGAGAGACACACGCTCTGCCATAAGAACGCGAGAGATTTGGGTTTTGTAAAAGTTTAGGAAAGAGATTAAAGACGATTGATTGATACACGGCCACGCTCTACAAGGGTTTTTGAGGAGCTTACTTATCTTTTGGTTAATTACGTAATTAAACCAAAAGACAAAAAGCCATGTTTCATCACATTTCCAAGTTTTTTTTTTTTTTGGTCAATTACGTCCGCACAAAAACAAAATTGTTGCATTGCTTTGTCACCTACCAAGAGGACATGTCAATATTATTTTTCATCATATAGAACCGGGCCTGAATAGGGATACTTATGAATTATAAAACAATATTTTTATTATAATTATAAATTCGTAAGTAAGTTAGTAATAGAGCTCAAAAATAGGACTGAAAATGTAGAGAAACACATACACGTCTAAAATCATAGTATATCACCTATGAAGGCACTTTATGAAGTTAAGTTAACAAAAAAAGACACTTATGAAGGATGAGACACTTTCTGCCATGTTTGGAAAATGTTATTCCGAATCTACCCCTTAACGAGAAGCATAAAGTGATAGATATAATTAGAATGTGTAGTTATAAGTAGGGTTGTTTACATTAGGCACTTTATGATATATTTTTACAAAATGAGACACTTTTGAAACAAAGAGCATTTTTGTCACTATTTTGATAATTTTGTGACGAATTTATCTTTGGACAAAAAAGGAGATTGTTGTGTTGTAGTTACGTACTAAAAGTAAATACTACTTTTCATCTTTTATCTTCTTCCGTGGTTTTTTAAGTTTCAAAAGCTACGAGTTCAAAAGCTGCTAATTTGTTTCAAACTTCTTTTTTGGTTACCTATACTTGAAAGGATAACGGTCGAGCTTACCGTTCATAGGTTTCAAAATTCTTCTGTTTTCTTAAATTCAACTATATTTCCCTACGTTCATAGGTAAATGGGAGATGTAATATGTAAATGTAAGATAAACAAAAAAGAAAATGGAGAGCTTTTGCTTTGGTATTAAAAGTATAAATGACTAATGATTGTAGCAATAACACAAGATTTGGAGTTTTATAACATTTTCGATCTTTTTTATGAGTTCTAAATATAAAAACAAAAAAAAAAAAAATACAACCGTAGAAATTTAAAATAAGAATTATATAAAAAATCTGCGCGTATGCACGGGTAATCACCTAGTATATATAAAAAATGAACACATCAATTGACTATTAGTTCTTAACCAAAAACTACATACAGTACATTTAACGAAAACAAACCAGTCTATCTATTTTATGATATTGGTAAGGTATCTAAATAAAGCATAAAGAAAAAAATGTATTTATCTTTAAGAGTAAGTTATGTAGTAACAAATATATACGTGTATTGAACTTGAAGGGTAACAAAAAGTGTGAAGTAGTGGTGACTGAATTTGGGAGTCTTTACTCACACTTGAAACTTGTACATCTCTCTCCCTGTCTCTCTCTCTCGACCACGAAGATTGAAGATCAAAGTAGACTTGCAACCCAATGGGAAAAAAAGTACAAAATATACTAGGATACAAAATTTTGAAAAAGGAACAAAAATAACAAAAAAAAAGAGCACACTATATGTGGAGAGTGAGGTTGAGGATATTAAGAAAAGTTTGGGTTGAAAAGAGGAAAGTGGGTACATTAAGGTAGGGGCAATTTTTTGTGTTTATGAGTTTGAGAGAGAAATTGATGTGCCGACCAAATGTAGTTATCTTTTGTTATCTATTGTATTTACGACAACACACGAGAGAGTCTAGTCTAGACACAGTCTAGAAGTGCAGTGAAAAATTTTAGAGGAATCTTTTCAACTTTTTGACGAAATGTTTAGAGGAATCTTATATATTACAACTTGACGATAAAGGTTACAATATGTGGGAAGAGAAAAACAAAAATAAAATAGAAAATAGTGTTTTTCCGAAGACAACAATATTTGTTCTTATGTGAATCTTAATTTCGCAAGAACTCTTGTGCTCCACATCCTATGTACAACATATATAGAACAATAACATTTTCTAACCACTGAAAACTCGAAGCACTTAGAGAATATCCATCGGACCATTATTGCAACTTCAACCAAATGTATAAACGAATTCACACCATGGAAACTGAAAGTACCTTTAGAAACACAGTCTGGACTCCATGGTCAGACATTTTCTCTGAAGCTTCCCTTCATGTCCTCTTTCTGTATATTAGAAACATCGATGCGTGCTCATATTGAACCAACAGTAGATATTTAGAGCCAGGATGCAACAGAACCACAATTTCTTGCACTGCACCAAGTTCAAGATTGACTTACTAAGGCGTTTCTCAAGATCAAGTCAAATGTCTATGCTACTCTAACCGTTATAGGCATTCTTAATACCTTTTGTATCACTAACTGATCTCTTACCAAGTCGCAATAGCTACAATCTGCTAGATTCAGTACTAGGCTAGTTATAGTTTACCTATAGCTAAAGCATGAGCACCTGAACTTCTTCAAGTATACCCATTGTGTTTTGGCTTATCAGACTATCAATCCAGGTGGTCGCATCAAGACAGTGTATCAGGATTCCTCACAAGATTTTTCGGATTTGTTATAGTAGTAGCAAATTATCAATTATTCAATGGTGACAAATACAAACTTTAAAGGTGACACCAAACGAAATAAACAAAAAACAGAATCCAAACACTAAAACAAACACAAGCCACCATTGTAGTTATAGTTTATAGGATAAACAAAATCTCTCAGATCTTCTCAAAGCTCACCACAGTCAGCGATCACCACGAGCTTAGAAGGCTTCCCGCTTCGAGTTTTGACCTCCGGACCAATGCTATCGATCACGTCCAACCCTTCAACAACTTGTCCGAACACAACGTGCAAACCGTCGATATCCGGGAACTTTTTCAAGACGATCTGGAACTGAGATCCGTTGGTGTGTGGACCACAGTTAGCCATCGAGAGGACACCTGGACGGTCGTGCTTCAAATCAAAGTTCTCGTCCTCGAATAAACCACCGTAGATGGATTCGCTTCCCTGTGCGTTCCCGTAAATGAAATCTCCTCCACCCCACATGGAACCTACCACAATATCGTCGATGATTGATCCCTTGTAGTGAAGTGGCTTACCACACTTCCCCATGCCTTTCTCGCCGGTACAGAGAGCCCGGAAATTCTCCGCCGTCTTCGGGGTCTTGTCGACGTAGAGCTCCATCACGATCCGACCTGCCGGTTTCCCACCGACGGCCAAATCAAAGAAAACTTTAGGGTTAGGGTTCGAGGGTTTCAAGAAAACTTGAGGCTTTAAGGCTTGGAGGAGGAGGAGGACGAGGTTGAAATCCACAGAGAACTTCACCTGTAGGAGACATCAGAGTTATTGGTCCCTTGATGTTGATGGACAAGTCTCCATTGTTGATTCGGACACCACCATGTCTCCAACTAATATTTTAATTTATACTTAGATGGTGATTGTTTTGCATAGGTTTTAGTTTTTAGTTTTTGGTTTTTGGATTTAGTTTTTGGATTTTAGTTTTTGGTTTTTAAATTTTTGGTTTTTGATTTTGCTGTAGATTCTAACTTTTACAAAAATTTGATTGGTGATTTATTTAAGTTTTTTGTTTTTGTCAATATTTTATAAGAATAGCACATAAAAAAAAAGAAAAAAAAAAGTCTATGGGCGAAAAAAACTCAAAAATATGGATTTTGGATTCTACTAAAAATTAGACTAATGTTTCAAAAGCCAGATTTCCTAAATTTTTGGAAATCTATTTTTATTAAAATCTTGATTGGCTAGAAAAATAGTTTTTGGAAAAACAAAAACCAAAAACTGTTTTTAAAACAGGAAACAATCAAGCTCTTAGGTCATATGTGAGGAACATACATTTTTTTTTTCTCCAAAGGGACTTCCACACAATTTGGATCAGTTAGATTAATTTTTATTCTGGATTATATATATTTTTAAAATTTTCGATTTAATTTAGGTTAATTTTGGTTTTTTATTTAAAACAAAAAAACGGTCCGTTCGGTTCATCGAACTAAATCGAACCTATTTTGAAAAGTTGCCGTTCAAACAAAAACCAAAAATTTCAATTCGGTTAATAATGTTAAACCCACTTTATACATTTCCCATCAATCGTTAGGTGATCAACATGCTAACCTAAAACAGTAAAAAAAAAAATTGGAAGAAAAAAAAACACATCTTTGGAAATAAAATTCAAAGGTTTTCTTTTAACTTAAAATAAGATTCGAAGTTTTTAGCTTTATAAACTATAGAGAAACTGAAGATACAATATACGATCACATGACGAAACTCAAAAGTTCATTAGAACTATCTCACGGTTGAACAAACTTGGCTAATATGGCCAAGTCCAGAATCTTGACGTCAAGATTATCCTCTATCTTAACGATACCATCCGAGCCGTCGATTCCGATCAGTTTACCTATAGACCCACGATATTGGCCGCCAACGATTTTCACACGATCATTCTTCCTCGGAGGAACTATCTCCAGTTCACTTGGGAGGGCCATTATCGTGTCGCCTTCACCGCTTGACCCGAGAGACACTTTACACGTTCCATCCTGACAAAAAAAGTCCCACACAGTTAGAAAGAAACACTTCTCGCAATAAGCTTCTGTATATGTAACTTTGTTCTTTGGGTGAATTGCAAAAAAGACAAACCGAAACATCTCGGATGACGCCCACGTCGCTGTCTTCTCCAGCCTTGTGTATATCAACCAAAATATCAGGCATGAACCATGCTTCAGCATCTCCACCTGTGGGCATTTATAATAAGCTAAGAAAACCGCCGTAGAAACGAAAACTTCAAGTGTGTGAAACGATGATTTAAATAAGGAGGATTGAGACAATGGGAGGTACACAGGAAAAACCTAAACATTTATCCTTTTAACAATAGACAGTACCTATAACAGGAGACATGACATCGAGGCCGGTTCCAGGAGTCATTGGTTGTCCTCCAGGAGTTCCAGGTAGGTACGAAGTCGAGCTTGGTGTCATGGGTTGCCCAGGTGTAGATGGTAGGTAAGGACTTGGGGCATTAACTGCATGACAAGGAATGTCAGAAAGAGACAGGCCAAGCAAATACAGTCAATGTTCTGAAAAAGATTACAATGCATCTTACCATAAGCCGAACCATGATCTCTAGGTGTGCCTGCGTCTGAGTAACTACCACCGGGAGTACTAGCCCATCCTGAGCCAGGAGTTGGTGCTTCGTATGCGCGTGAAGGAGGACTTCCCGGCTGGAAACAAGTGGCAAACAAACAATCTTAATTCACGATCAACACAAGACTTCAAATGTAAGATATAAGATATACTTAAAAGCTAATAATAAGGTTGAAAGCAAAAGCATAGATGGATATTTCCTACCTGATATTGAGGACTCGTTCCCCAAGATCCTGGATTTCCGTCTTCCCAGTTATCCCTGATGCCATAATAACCACAATTTGAGAGATATCCGAGTTTATCCTTCGATCAAGATTCATCATTCTCAGAAATAGTTAAGGATTTCTAGGAATATTGACACAGTAGCCATGTTTGTACAATATAACGGACAACCACGCATTGATACAATAGGAGGGAGATGAAAGAGAAAATCAACTTCTGATAATAGAAACACGAAAACAAACTAACCTAGGTGGACTCATTGGCGTGTAAGGATTCCAAGCTCTATCACGCATGGGTGTCCTCATTCCATCATGGATCGGTGTAGCTGAAATTTACATAAAATCACCAAAGAGCTTTAATATGTCAAATGAACATATTACAAGGTGTCATATCACATTAAAAATGAATAGATATTGGATCTTTAAGCCGTGCAAGAGCTAGGAAACAAACCTCCAGAGTCCCGCATTGGAGTCATGTAAGGATGAAGAGGAGTCCGCGAAGGATGCATAGGTGTTTCGCTTCCCATACTATACCGAGATGTATCTCTGTAGAATTCAGATGATATAATCAATGTCCTTTATGATGATTTAAGCCAAAAAAAAACAATGAGATAAATTAGTAGATTACCGAGACGGTGTAGTCACAGACACATTATCTGATATTGCATTCCGATCAACTGCATATACAACTATTGTTAGAATCCATTCAACATGCAGCAATCCACAAGCGGAGAAAGTGAATACAAGGGCTTGCCTGTCACAATCTTCATCTCAAGTTCTACACGCACTGAATTTCCTTTCACTTCTACTACAGGTCCCCTATATCCCTTGAAAGGTCCTAGACGGATTTTAACTGTAGTTCCCAACAACGAATCTTCTCCCCTTCCTCTTCCACCCCCATGCCTCCCTCCAGCTGCGTTTAAAGATACAAATAAGAATATTTGCAACTGTACGTAGACTAGATGTACCATCATTTCACAAAAGATATGCAAAGCAATATTAGTTTGAAGCAATGAATCATTGAACTACCAGAAAAACTGTACAAGTCACATTTAGTGAAAATCATTGCCTTATCCTAAAGAAATAGTAAGACAGCGGAGCAGTGAAGAATACAAATATCTACTAAACAAAACATTAGGTACTCTTACTCATAACCAAAATCGAAAAAAGAAATATGAACATACGGTTATATCCCATTCCTCCGCGTTGAAATCGTCTTGGCGATGGGGGTACTGGGGCGGGTGCCTTGAAATTGCTAAATCTTGACAAGGAATCCCCACCCTAGATTGGAAAAATTGCTAGATAAGGTGAAGCGACAGTTTGATGAAACAAATAACAAAAACAATGGAACCATCAAGAAAAGACGCTTACATTTCTATTAGCACCAGAACGTGATCCACCAACAACAATGCATGATGTGCATTTAGCGCAGATAAATCCGGCATGCTCAAGGTGATGCCGATCATATATAAATAAGACTCCTTTGTAAATATGCCTCACAGGACCTTGTTTACCCTATTATATACAAATTAATTGATATGAGATCAGTGAAGTTGAGCAAGGTGACCAACAACAACCAGACTGAAAAGACGCTTACTTTGCTAGGACCCTCGATGACTCGGACATCATCTTTCACAGCAATTACATTTTTGTAGCGATCTTGAACATTGATTTTCTTCTCAAGTTTGCATTTGATTTCTCTGAGTTTGACAAGAGCAACCTCTGGTCTGTCAGGAACCCCTTTAAGAACCTAATTTAAGGACATTAAACAGAGTTATTCCTAGATCCATTGGGTGTTTAAAACAAAAAATATCCCAAAAGAAAATTCTAAAAAATCGAGCAATTATTCATAGACTTAATGATAGTAGTATTCTCGGAAACTTGGTCATTTACCTGAAAAGCTTCATTCTCTAGTCGTATAATCACTCCAAAGCTCATATTACTGCATCAAATAAATAAAGGTTTCATAAACGTGTAAATGGGAAACATGCATCACTTCTAGGTGATTAGTCCACTTACTCCAGAAGCACAAGATCATGAAGTTCATAGTCCCCAATTTTGGTAACACCAGTTGTCACTTCTGAACTCTCAACAACATGATCAGCAAAGACACGGACCTGCAAGTATATTCTCTTGGGATTTAGTGATCCTACTAGTCAGAAATAAACTCAATCCATATACAAAAGTGGGCTTACATGTTCTTTTGTTGTGTCAGACAGAATGATAAGCACATGCTGATCAACTTTGACAACCATGCCTGTTGCTCCTTCATGGGTCCCAGAAACAACCTTCACATGATTTCCAGGTTCAAAGTACTTGCAGAGCTCTTTCTCATTTACAGCAAGAGGATCCTGCAACACAAGAATTCATGCTCAGCTTTTTTTCCTGGCTGGAAAATTTGAGAACATGCAAGCAGTTACGGAAAGCCAAAGAGTAAGGATGCTTACAGGGAGACCTTTCATTTCTGATCTGATAAGAACATTTTCTTCATCTACTTTCTCAACCCAACCCTTCAAGTTTTTTAGATCCCCCTTGATAACAATAACTGCATCACCCTTCATGAAGTGACCTTTCTTTCTATTTGCAAATAAAGTTGACAGACCACCAAAGTCGCTCTCTCCATTTTCACTTGGTTTATTGAATTTTTCAAGTTCATCAAAAGTTGGTGTAACATTCTGAGCAGTGATGGACTTCAATGATACTGTTTTGTACAAGAAACCATCTTTGAAAAGCATGCCACCAATATTTTCAAAGTAATCACCGGTCATGGGATCACGCCGACGCTCAACACGTATGTGCAATTCCCTATAGTCATGTAACAAAATTTAAAATCCAGACCTTCTCCATAACAGGCTTTATAAAATTAAAGTACAACTAACAGCTTCTAACAGGAGTACCTCGCTTCATCAATGTTCATGAAACGTGGAGGTGGAACAAAGGCTTTTTTCTTTGCAACTTCTCTCCCATCCTGCAATAGCAAAGTGTGGGCAAATAATTGTATGATTTAAATGACGAGAGCACACTTCCAAAACCTTAGAATGCAAGGACAGTCGTAGTAATTTCCTATAACAGGCTATGCTGAACTATTACTCTATTAGACATGTTGACTGAACACAAATAGCACCATTTTTTCCTTAAGCATGGACAGAATCCATACCAGCTTAGAGGCTAGAGCCTGCAGATCAATTCTTGGGATTAACTTGACTGTGACCCTCTGACGAACATTATCAACATCAACCACCTGCAAAGGACTTGCATTTCAGCAGTCTATGGGTAGTATTACCAACGACAACACATGAAAATGGATCATACCTTAGCAAGATCACCTTTATACGTCCCAATTTTCATTCTAACCCAGGTATCCCGAGATAGATCGATTGCTTTGCTTTCGACAGAGAGGACATCTGTCATTTCTCTTATAGGGACAAGTAAGATCTTCTGATTAGCATATATATTCCGCATGCCCTTGATTGCCTAACACAAGTAAAAGAAACAACACAAATAATGTCTTCACATCCATCACAACACTATCACTGACACAGAAAATCAAAATACATAACGATACAGGGCAACCATAAAATACCTCTTTCACGTGAGCTTCCTTGTCTGCTTCAACATATATATAGTTTTTAAGATGGTCAAGGGCAACAACAGATCTGATCTGCAAATCTGATCCTCGATCTATGAATTTTTGCATAAGACAAACGGCAACCTCCCTTTCCCGGCCAATCTGACATTGCATACGTGAAAATCAGGGAGAATCAATGCCAAGTATCACAGAACAGAACATTAAAAAGTAAAGAAGATGAAGAAGCAAGACTTCTAACTTCCAAGCCAAATTCAGTAAAACCCCTACCGCACATTTCACCATCCACAATTTTGGATCACGGACTGATGGCAAAAGCGCTTGTTGCTCCACGTCTGTAGCTTCTTCATCATATTCTTCATGATGCCTAGAGAACCTCTCTTGAATCCTTCTCTCGAGATCTTCCACATCCTCATCATTTTCCTCACGAGAAAGAAAACCCCGTTCATGAAACCGTCTTTCAACACGCTCATCGGGAAGATCAGTTCCAGCATCCACTATGAAGTCTGCATTCAAAAAACAAAAAATTCTTCAACTACTTAAAATTTCCAGTGTAGCAAAATAGGGATAATTATGGTTGTTGTGAACGAGACCACATTCATTGCTTATCAATGGTGAACACAACGTTCAGGGTGATTTTTCAGCAGAGAAACAATCTCAATCACAAAATACTAACTTGTGACGACCAAAACCACTGATTTGCATAACACAAATCACAACTTTGTAAAGAGCTGAACTGTTTTGAAATCAATCGAATCCCAATTCCGAAAATCTTACCGTCCTCTCCTTCTTCTTCTTCCTCTTCTTCCTCATCATCAACGTGAGCTATGTCGTCTACGAAAACAGAACCTGAAGACTTCTTTCTCTTAGGTCCCCCTCCTCTTCCTCCACGACTGCCATAATCTTCATCATCGTCTTCTTCCTCTTCCTGAGAATCCTCCTCCGCATAATCATCAATAAAATTAGATCTTCCTCTCTTCCGCCTCGAGCCGCCAGCACCACCACCGCGACTACCTCTCTCTTCTTCTTCCTCCTCCTCTTCCTCTTCCTCTAATTCCGATCCATCATAGTCTCCGTCTACATCATCGTCTTCCTCTCTGTGGCGCGGCATGGTTCGTTTACAGAAATTAGGGTTTCTGATCTAGAATCCCAAAACCTAGAAATTGATAATTGCTCTCTCTATCTCTCTCGCTCGCTACTACGGCTTTAACCAGTTTCTTCTACGTTTGTTAGAGAAGAGAACCCTAGAAATCTCTCGGGAAGTGAAAAGGGGCAATTTTCGAAAGAGAAGAAGCTGTTGTTTTTAAGAGATTGGACCGGAATTACGGTTTGCAATCAATTACGGTTTAATAATGTACCAATTACTTTAAACCAAATTATCAAAAAGCTTAACCAACTTTTGATTTTCTTTTTCAATTTTTTAAAAGAATCGGGCCAACTAAAATCTATATATATCAACTGAAATATATGATTAGGAAGTTCTTCGCTATCTAGAGTGTCCACAACAGCACTAAAATAATTATAGACCCCATAATTAATTAATTAAAAATAATAACTCATAATTAATTAATTAAAAACAATAATTCTTATATTATTTCATATAAACAATAAACCTAATCAAAAAGCATTTCATGTAATTTTTATTATTCAACTTAAGATACATTTATATTCACCTTCAATAAATAAAAATCAAAATTGATTAAGAATAAGGCGTAAGAAAAAAAAACATATAACAAAAATGAATAAATTCGAAAAGTGTTTTAAAACTATAAAGAATGTGTACTTATTTTAAAAATAACTCTTAAGTAAAATTATATGATTCAAAATGATAAATACAAATCATGAAAATAAAATAAAGAGAAAACAAATCACATATAACAATGATAATTGTTGAGAGTTACAAATTAATAAAATATGAATGCTACTCCAATAGTAATTCTAATAGTAATTCCAAAATTGTAAAAAGATTCAATTCAAAATAAGCGAAACATTTATTTAAAAATATATAATTCAATTTAATCTATATCGTATGACATACAAGAAAATAAAACTAAAAACAAGAAAAAATATACTATTTGTTCACATGTAAGAAAATAAAAATAAAAACAAGAGCAAATGTATTATTAAATATTTTCTAAAAATATATGGAAATAATTATCAGAAATTTAAAACTGTAAATAACGTTAAATTTTTATAAAATGGTTCTTAATAAAGTTTCTTAGACTATGAATAGAAAGTAATTTATTATGAAATATTATTTGAGACTAAAAATAAATATAACAATGATAAATGTTAATAATTATAATAAAAATAAAGAATTATACAAAATTGAAATTTTAATTTATAATGGAACAAGAGTTTACTAAATTATTCTTTAGTAAAAGATGCAAGGTTGCAAATTATTAGATATGACGTAAGAACATAATTGCATTTTTCAAGAAAAAACAATTATTTGAAATGTGTTTTTATCAATTCTAAGCAACATATATTTTTTTATTAAAAACAATAATGGTTAGTTTACAATCCACTTAAGCAATTTCTTAAATTTTAAAAATTTAGGAGAAGTTATTAGAAGTAAAAAACAGACTTATTATGATCTATAAAAGATATTAATACAGTTTCTAATTACTAATCTCTATATTATTATTTGAGGAGTCATTTAAGAAATATGACATGTTTTTGTAAAAAATTACATGTAATGCCATTGTGATAAAGAACAAATCAAACTTATTCATTAAGGATAAAAACGTCAATTCATTTTGTAAATATTACAATCATAAATAGCATTTAATTTCAGAAATTTTCTTTCAATTTTTGGATCTAAATGACATTTAATTTCAGAAAACACTTAACTAACTGCAATTAATTATATTTCAGTA
>OVAY01001992.1:0-16946 GCA_900406395.1 Kernera saxatilis | reverse complement strand
TTAAAATTTATTTTTTTTTTAGATTCATTAATTTAGATTTAAAATTTAGTTTTTAGGGATTATGATTTAATTTTGAGAGTTTAAAGTTTAATTTTAAAAATTTTAAGTTAATTTTTAGTTTTGTAGTAGTTTTGAAAACTAAAATTATTGGTAGTATTTTTAAAAAAAAAATTTATTTATTATATTTTTAAAAATAAAATTTAAAAATATAATATTTTTAAAAATATTTAATGGATCTACATTATTAGCCCATTTGTGGTATATTTTACATATGGCACTGTGTGTTTGTGTAAATATAGTAAACGGCCCATCGTTCTCATTCGAAATTTGAAGACGACGAGAATTTACAACGCTTGCGGCCACTTGTCGTCTTTCATATTCAAAAGTGAATAACTCAGAAATTTGGATAAAAAGTAATCAAAATGAACTGTTTAGATCAAAATAATTTAAATGAAACCCATGACGTGTTCGATGAGTAAGAGAGTAAAGAGAAAGCAGATCAAACTAATTTACTTTAACGGATAAATTACGGACTTGTAATTATCAAGATTATCAATTACTTTTTTGAGTGATTGAAATTTAAAAATTATTCACAAGATTTAAATTAATTAAAATATCCAATATTTTTTAAAATTATTCAAAATATCTGTAACCTCACATACCTTTCTCGGTTCTGATATTTACTGGTTTGCATAAAGATTTTAAATATCCAAAATATTTGTATTCTACTTGTTACGTGCATTACCTGACTGGTTTTAAGAGAAAAAAAAGTCATATTAAAAACAAGATTAAATTCACCATTGTTTTATCTTTTATAGTAAAACCTTTTCAATTACTCAAAATGTTTGCATCATCTTCTGAAGTATGGACAATTTGGATATTTAGCCAATTTTGAAACATTAATATGTCCAAATAGCATTCCAATGAATTTTCATGTAGTATGTAATACTTTGTTATTCTTTTCAAACGAAAAATACCCAATTGATGGATTGATAATTGATTTGTCCATGAGATCAAATTTTTTTAGTGGATCTTAACCTCTGAAACAAACAAAAGAAACGCATCGACGTGAACTGTTCTAAGAGAACGCACAATCACTAAAAACTTATACGAATAGTCGGTCAGGAATCTGACTTGAGTTTGACCGGAGTTGGATTTTGAAATGGTATTTAAAAATTAACATCAAAATACATCAAGTCACAAACAAACGCATCAAACAAAGAAAACACACTTAGAAACATACAAAAGCAAAACCCAAATCTCAGTTCCCAGATTCTTGAAGTCCCCTTTGCGTCGGCACAGTTCCACCGGAATCCGAAAACCCCATTGTCCCTTAAGATTTGCAACAAAACATCGAGTAAAAATCACAAATACTAAATCTTAGTTATAAACGCTATTAACAAGGAAGAGGGAGTTTTTACCAACGGTGGAGCCAAGTGACTGTGAAGACTCTTCACCAGAACCTGAAGACTTTGGTTTCACCTCTGCCGTCGAACCAACGAGCCAAGAAGTAACCGCTCCTTTAAGCTTCCCCACCATTCCTCCTCCTCCTTTTGCTTCCTCTGCAATCACCTCACCCTGTTCTCTCTCCTCTGATATTTGGTCGGAAGGGATCTTCTCCACCGTCACTTCCACCTCCTTTGTCGTAGTTTTCTTCTTCTCTCCTCCTCCTCCTCCGAGATGAAGTTTCTCAGTAATCATCTCAGACAAAGCCTTATCTTCTTCTCCAGGTCTCAGCTTCTCCGCCATATAATCTCTAGCAGACACACCTTTGTCTTCCACTTGTTTCGTCTCCTTCTCCGCTCCACTTCCACCTCCGGAGAGGGGCAATTTCGTCATGACGGTTGATCCAGTTTCTTTGACCATTTCATAGGCCGGAGTCAACTTCTCGGCAACAGTTGCCGCCACTTTTTGCCCATAACCCATGGCGGATCTCGGAGTTTCCTCTCCAACGGGGCTCTCGTGTTGCCCGCCTCCACCGCAGCTTTCTCCGGAGTAACCTAGCTTTGAAGCGACGGCGTTCTTCGCCGCTATAGCTTTGTCTGTTATGACCGAAGTTGCTGAAGCAATCTTCCCTGCGTATGTGCTGGGTTTTGGCTCCTGTGTTTCCTCTCTCGTCTCCTCAGCTTTCGAATCGAAATCCTTTCTTTCTTTGGGACGAGACAGCTCCGGTGAGAACTGATCATGAGTCCCAGTCGGTAAGCCTCTTCCCAACACAGCCTCTACTTCCACATCATCACTTCTCGTCGGGAGATTTTTCTCCAGTCCAGCTCCTGATTCCTCGCCATATCCATGGCTTCCTTTCGCCGAATCCTTTCCGATTCCAGACTCGGTCTTCCGATTAAATTCATGGCTTCTCGCCGGAGAATCTTCCCCCAGCCCAGCGATTGATCCGCTGCTTAACACTGCTGGCGAATTCTTCTCGATTCCAGAATCTTTCTTCTGATCAAATTCATGGCTCATCGTCGGAAAATCTTTCCCTATCCCAGCTCCTGATTCCCCTCCAAATCCCGCCGGAGAATCCTTTGCGATTCCAGATTCGTTCTTCAGATCAAATCCATGGCTTTTCGCCGGCAAGTCTCTTTCAAATCCTAGTCCTGATTTCTGATCACGAGACTCATCTGTCACTTTCATCCTACCCAAAGACTCAACAATCCCTGGTGCGCCGTGCACTTCTGGGTCTTGCTCGTCATATTCATCATCCTCTTCCTCCACATCGTGATCGTGTTCATGACCATGGTTGTGTTTAGTAAGACTGTTCTTGATCTTCTTTGCTTTTTCCTTCACTTTCTTCAACACTTTAGATGCTCCCTTCTCTTGATGCTCTTCTTCCTCTGTATCCGAATCACAGCAGATTAGGCAAAGATGAATGTAACAGAAAAAAGAAAACCAAAATTTCTGAATTTAGAAGAATCTACTTGTATACCTGGATGGTGAATTTTGATTGGATCCTCTGCTTGATCATGACCATAAGGACGTGTCATCTGCGACTGCATATCCATTTTCCAAAGCTGTGTTTTTGTTTTCTCTCTTTTCCCACAAACGGATTCAATCAACCAAACTATCTTTGTTTCTCTGCTCTGTTATTGTTTTTCGTCTTGGCATTTCCCTGATAAAGCACGAAAAGGTTTTAATAGAGAGTTTGAGAGAGGACGATGACATATGGCCGAACCAGCTCTCTCTAGCTTGTGCCTCTTTACTTCTGTAGGATTCTGACACGTACGGTGCGTCCGTTTCGTCCTGCCACGTCTCAGAGTTTTGCTCTCTACGTGGCTATGTTGGCAATAATCACTATCCCATCTCAAGAGCCTGTCGATGTCACTTCTTATTAAAAGTCGGTCCATGTTTATTGGCCCATCATGTGATTATTTTACATAGGCACTGTGTGCTGTTTTAAATATCATAAACGGCACATTGTTCTCATTCGAAATCTGTAGACGGTGGGAAAACTAGAGTCGGACAACGCTTTGCAAATTTTATGAATTCCCACTGCGTGCTGTTTTTGAAAATACAAAACGACAGATCGTCCTCATTCGAAAGGGAAAGACGACATGTGGCGAGCGTTTGTTCGGTCTCTTTCCGCTTCTCTCTCCCTCAATTCGAAATCGTCGAAGATTTTTTTATATTATTTCTTAAAATCGATCGGCGAAGAATTAAAGCGCCAATTTCAAATTCGTTCCTTCTTCTTCTTCATCATCTCCGTCAGAGTCTCACATCGAAGACGAATCTGGAAGAGTAACGATGAGAAGTCGATTTCTCAATATCGATTACTTCTCTACTTCACCTTCTCTAGTATATGAAACCCTAGGCTTCCTCAATCTTCCGGCTCCTGATGATTTCCCGGCACCTCTCGTCTGCGACCGGGAAGATGATCTTCTTCGATTTGGACCTGTCGAAGATTTCTGTCTCCCGATCGAGAATTTTCCTATTGAAGCTGCTTTGTCGAAGTTCCTTTCCGACGTGGTTCCCGATCGCGTCAGCGTGGACTATGGAGTTTTTGAAATGTATGACTCTTCCCTCGGAGGTTATATCTCAGACGAGCTTAAGCTCCTTGGACGTGGAGATTCTCAGTTCCTGGAGGTGAAATTTTGAATCTCTTGAGAGTTCGTTTCTGCCTTTTCTTTGGAATCATGATATGAACGGCACATTTTCTGTTGAATCTCGCTGTGTATATGACTGTTTCTTTCAATGTTACTTGGTTTCTTATAGTGAAAATGGTTGTAGTTTCTCCTAATTTCATGTATTTTTTGCTCAGTTTCCATATGTAGTAGTGTCGCCGCTTTATTCTGTACTGATGATTGTTTCTTTGCTCTCAACATTCATACCTGAGGTGGAAATTCTGCTAGCTTACTGGAATCTAACTGGAGTTTGGTTAACCTAAACTCTGATCTATTGCAGAAGAATAATGGAGATGCCATTGAGGAGAAAGCTACACTAAATTTTAACATTATCCAATTGGAGACTCCAGAGTTGGATTTCGAAATGGTATTTTGCTCATATAGTGTAAACATGTACCAATTGAACTAGTTCAACGTTTTCTATTTCGTTGCGAGATAACGTATCTTTTTAATATACAGGAGGAAAAGCTCTCATCCAAGATTGAGGATCTCCAATGTTTCTCTGAAGTTTTAGAGATCGAAAATGAGCCGGTATATCCCTTGGTTGATTTTAGTAAAACTCAAAGTGTAAAGCTCTCACGCACCACGAGCAGTTTTGCTTTTGCTCTAAAATGTTAGAACTGGTCATCCTGTTCTTCTCTGACTTCGATTCTCCTTTCCGATTGACAAAAGTCTTTGACTAAACAGTTTCATGGAAAGACCTCATCTCAAATTTCTGGCCTTGTTAAGCTGATTCTGAATTTTCATGTCCTGCCATCATTTGATTTTAGCTAGTCTTTTTATTTCAGGTTAAATTTGACGAGTCAGATATTATCCTACAGATCTCAAATGACATCCAACAAAAGATTTATTCTGTTGATTGCATTTCTTCTGATTACTTCACAGAGAACAATCCTTCGGTAACGGATGATGAATGCTTCCGCAAGAATCGACCATGGTTCAGAGATGCCAGATTTCCCCTTCTAGAAGTGGATGAAGTAAACTTGACTGCACTATCAAGCTTATCTATGCTTGATAAAGTATTTACTGTTCTTGAAACAATTGAACCCCAAGACACGAATGCAGATTCTCTTATTATCAATTCTAAGGAGCTTATAGGCTCTAAGGATTATGATCTATTGGATATTCTCTCTACGGATTGCTATTCGAACAAGAGTGTCCAATCTGATATGGTACCAGGGGGTGCATTTTCTGAAATGGATATAGTGACTATCCTGGAAATATCAAACTCTGAGGAAAATTTTCAGTTTGAACAGGGAAAGGTGGCTGTTGATTATGACTTTACCACGGTCCCAGTAACTTTTGAGGAATTTCAGATCCTGGATGTGGAGATATCTTATGTTTTTGATATCTTCCTTTCTCTTCAAAAAGCCATTGAACCAGAAATATGTTACGGGATGTTCAGTGAAGAGATGAACTTCAAGAATTTTGATGAATTAGTTGTCAGTTCTGAACTTGCCTTCACAGATGATGCCTTCAAGTCTCTGCCTACTCCTCTTTTATATGATTATGAGATGACAAGATCTCTGGAACTCATTTATGAGGATGTTTTGTCAAAGATCAAGCCTCAAGCCTTTTCTGCATCAAATGACATATACTTGCCCTGGAACCTTCTTGAGGAAACAAAGCACAACCATGAAGCCCCTTTTTGTGATTATCCGTTGGAAGAAATAGTTACATTCAACATTGATTATAAGTTGGAATCTTTAGAAGGAGACAAATGGGTTTATGATTTCATTTTCTCTGAAGATGCTTTCTGCGAGCCACTTGTAGAGAAATGCACTGAACCTTTCTATGGTATATCTACCCTTGATGAGCATCCTCCTGTTAATACTTCCAATGGGTTACTGGAAAACCCTTATCCAAAAACAGGAGCTGGGGATTGTAGAGGCGATGATAATGCTAGAAAGGCTATGCTGTTGTTCAAATCAATGTCTGCTTTTGATGACTTAACATTCTTCATGGATCCTCAGAAGGCTGTGACTGAAGAGAATCTCGACACTAGAGTCGAAGCTGCTCAGACTGCCAACCATAAAATTATTTCTAGTGACTCGAATTCTTCATGTATATCTGGTGGCATGCACCCAAATCTGACGACAGAGGATATGATACTTCACAGTGTGCGCCCATCAGAAAATATTCTGGCCCTTGTCAGGGACTTTGAGAAGAGCTATTTAACTCTTGTGAAGGATGAATCAGAGTTGATTTCGACTTTATCAGAAGATAAACTTAAGTTACTTAGCATTTCGAAAGGAAAGCTTATTGACTGCATAAGAAAAGCAAATGCCCACAAAACACAGTTGGCGGATGATAAGACTTTCACGTTTGCATTACTGCTAGCAATTAAACAGATGACATGGTATATGTGTTTCTTTGGTATCCATGTGGCATATCTCTATCTTAACAAGTTATGTCGGAGCTCAAATGCCATGAAGCTAGGATTGCACACTCTCTACTCAGCAGTTGAAACAGAACAGAAGTCAGTTGAAACAGATATCACAAGATCGCATCCATCTCTAGCTGTTATCCAGGGGATTTTGCAGTCAGAATTTGCCCGGGGGAATTCCAAAGCATTACTTTTGGCTGAGAAAGTTTTTTGGTCCTCGCTGAAGAGGCTATTACTATCCATGGGGTTGTCTTACAACGAGCTCAACAGTCCCTCTTCAAGTGGAAATCAACCAAATCTTAATGAAGTCACAGAGTTTAAAACCACAGAACTTGGTTTCCTGCCGATTTCAGACTGTCTGCTGGTCTCTTACGAGTTAGTATTATTTCTTGCTAGAGTAGTATCCTCACTATCAATGATCATAGCCTTTGAAATTGACTTTTATGGGAACTGGTAAGGGAATCAAATAATTGATGGATAACGGTAGGGCCTGAAGAAACATTTACAGTCTTTTAGCATGATGATTGTAAGAGATACCACTAAATGCTGTTCTTTCTGAACCTCTGCTCGTGCAATTGCTACTTTTTTTTGTTCTGCGGGTCTTTGCATGCTAAGAAACATATCTTTATCTATTCTTGGCTCAACTGTTCTTTTGGAGAGTAGTTAAGCTAGCTAACTAGTCCTTGCTTTTTTTTTAGGCGCATTTCTCCATCTTTGCCTCTGGAGAATTTCAGCGTCATTGTAGAATATGGAGGTCCAAATGCCTCGCCCCGAGTCTCTTCTCCTTTGAAGGTGGATTCCTTTCCTTGCTTCCATTTCATAAAAGTGGAGGTGGATATGTCCAGTGTGTGCAGGCAACTCTCTGCAGGTGTTACATTACCTTATAGTCTCAAAATGATAAAGGTGAGCAGCATTCAACTTTCAACATTTTCCTACAATAAAGATTACATCTGTGTGTGATGGCTCTAATTCAGGGCAGAAGAGCAATCTATATCACAAATACTGTTTTCATGAGAACATGATCTTGACTGGTTTTGCGAGTCTGAAAATTATACAAGTTTAACACTAGTATGTACTTGAACTTAAATATGCCTCGTGTCCACATTGTTATTCACATTTCTTCCATAACTGCATAAATTTGAACTCTTTTTTTTTTTCAAATGTACGTGTTCCAGAGTATGAATCAGTGGCCAAGAACTTATTACTGAACATTAATGTCTGTTGTAGGGAGATGAAGTTGAGACGAAAACTGGGTGGTTGGAAGAAGTGTTGAATTTTGTTCCACTTGAAAGTGTGTGTTCCGCAGGATCTTCAGAAACTACAAAGGAATCTGAATTTGTCTCCATGCCTCAAGACTCTGGAAGAAAAAATGGGATAATTGAACAGGGAGTTCTCTCTGACCAAAAAGCTGTGATTGTTGTGAACACGAAAACTGTTGATAAGGAGATGATCATATCCAGAAGAAGTACATACCAAAAGGTGTTGGCAATGGAAAAAGAAGGAGTGCAAGTTGTGGAGCGCGATTCAGATCTGCCGGTGGACTTGATGCTAAGTCCTGCGATTTGCCTACTCTGGTATGATTGTGAAAATGCTAGTAAGAAGTCGGCTCCAACTATTGGTGCTTCCTCAAGCTTATCACTTACATGGATTGGGGATATCGCTACCAATGTTTTGACATCATTGAGTTTCTGTTTCAGTAGCTGCATTATGGTAAATTCCACTGAACTTTGCTTCCTGCCATTCTTTTGTGGGAACATTGAACTCTATATCTAGAATTGATTTTCTAGTACTTCTGCTAAATTGATGAAATCAAACATACTAGATGTTTCTGCGACAGTTTCTTCTAAACTGGAGAGTGAGTGTGAGTCAACAGCAGTTCTTAAAGAATGACTGTTATTTTTTACTGTAGGTTTTTGAGGGGGAACCCGAGTGCTTGGCTACAATAATGGACTCTTCTGATGAACTGTATGCAGCAGCTGGTAGCCTGGGACTCAGTTTACAGATCTTTTGCTCATCGTCAGCTGATTTAACTGATGAAATTATACTAAGGTGTATCAAATCTTCTGCTGAATTGTCCCAAGTCCATGCCAAAATGCCCGAGTCAGAATCTCTTGCAGAATCATTTCTCACCAAATTTCCTTCTGTGAATCCGCTTACAGCTCAAGTAATTCTGTCATCTGCTGGATCACTTCTCGAATTCATGAAGCTCCCACATAGTAGCAAGGTTCAGAGGATGCAAAAGTATCATGTACCTGAAGAGAGTGTTGATCTATTTAGTTCACTATGCAGATACGGTGCAAGGGAGGACTCCAAATCTGTAATGACGGACAGCTCTTCTTCGGTATCTTCTGGACCTGACTCAGACACACATCATTTCAGTGTTCATTCTGGTTCAAAAAAGAAACAGTACAATACTGGGAAAGATGACATAGATTTGGACGACTTGGTCCATTTTGTTCCCTCGACAGAATTTGCTGATGCGCAGCTCAAGCCTTCAGGGGATTTCCGCCTTGATGATTCTTGGTCGTCTAGAGATCATGAGATATTTCATTTTGACCCTGTCACCGAATTCTCCGATGCACCTCTCAGACCTTCTGGAATCATTCCTCCTAATGACTCTTGGCCATCTAAAGATCCTAATAGATTTGACAAGAAGGCAGGACCCGATTCATCATCAAAGGACGCGTTTTGGGAAAAGGATCTACCTGATTTTTCAGTGGAGGACAATCTTCCTGGAATTCCTGAATTAGAAGATTGGAATTTCCCAGTTAAAGATGGATTCATGAGCCAGAACAGAGGATGCAAGTTTCCGGTGATGGGAAATTTGAACTTGCATGACACTAGGAATTCAGAGAGTTTCGTCGCAGACTACAAAGGTGAAGTTATCAACATAGCGGATAGTACGTTTCTCGAGGAAGACTTCCCGCCTTCTCCTGGTTATAATAGGTATGCTCCAATAGCTTCTGATGTTGATGAAGACGACCTTCCAAGAAAATCAAAATTTGCAAGGAAGTTATCTTTCTCTGGACCTCTCCAGCCTAAGTTCCCAAAAGCTGCTGAGATTAACTCGAGTTCTGAAAGATTAGCCACTGAGAAAGATTCAAAAAAAGTGTCCAGTATATTCAATGACAACAATTCTTCTTTGCGTGGCTATGTTGATAACTTCCCAGCAAAACGCCAACGGACTCTTTTGGAGGAAGTCTTAACACGGAGATCTGCAGTTTCTACAACGGAGCTTCCCTTTAGAGAAGAGATATCACATTTTGGTGGATCTCCACTATCAAACGCAATCCGTTCTCCAAATCCAGAACAAGGTTCTCCTTGGACGATCGAGTTTCTTAACAGAGTCCGAGAAAGGAGCAGAGAAAGGCAGCAGCAACAATCTCGTCCTTCTTATCTCACTCCCTCTAGTTTGGAAACTCGAGGGAACCAAAAGAAAGCTAATAAGCCTAATATCAAGAGGAAGAGCCCTTCTATACTAGAGTTTTTCAAGTACAAAGGAGGCAAATTTCCAGAAGAGAAAAAGCAGAAGCGGTCAAAGAATTCTTCAGCCTCGCCACAAAATGAGAGATTTTACTCGCCTCTTAAGTCGTGGACACCAATTGATAAGCGCGCGACACAGGTTTTCGTTCTATATGATCCTTATAGAAGTGAGATTTGATCATATGGGTGATTGCTCTTTACGTTAACACCTTTGTTTTTTCTTTCCAGTCTCTATCTTTCGCAGTGAAGGGATCTGGAAGTCAAACAAAACTGGTCTGGAAGTAGAGATGCAAACTAAGCAAAAACCAGTCATGTGTGGATGATCAGATTTGGAGGTGGGTATCTCAAAATCTTAATGTAAGCGTACTTTTTCACTTTCTTGAAGATCATAATTAACGAACTAAATACTTATCGAGTCTCTTAAAATATTGATTTCTTTTGACAAGTTGAAAATAATGTTTTATGAGAAACGAATTCTATTAACAAACAACACAAGTTATATAGTATTTTCTTCTATGATGTTACAACAATTGTACTCGCATGCAACATTACAAATACTAAAACTTCTTACCGTTCTTGAGGTTTCTGACAGCCATGACAAGTTGTTGTCTTTCTCCTTCAACCTCTGCAAATCTCAGGCTTATCTCTGAATATCTCTCTTCCATTTCTTTCAACTCTCTCTCCATTGAACTGTTTTTGTTCTTACAATAAGCCAATTCATCTGATAGCTTTGTTAGATTCTCCTCTTTGTGCCCGTTTTCTTGTGACCTTGCTTCCATCCTGTTATTTTGTCGTGTTAGAATCGTAATCAGTCAAATCTTCACAACTGAAAAATAACATTTCAATTTATTTAGTTTTGTATCTACATACCTTGCATCTAGGATTTTAGTCATGTCCTCTTCTTTTCTCCGGATATCGACTTTCAAGTTTGATACTTGTTTCCTCAGTTCTTCGTTCTCCATTTTTTCTTGAACAAAGCTGTTTTGTAATTCACTGTACTGTAGGCTTAGACCTTCTACTTCTCTTTTTAAATTCCGGAGCCTGGTCTCTTTTTCATCATTTGAAGACTTACTGAGAGTTAACTCTTTCTGCATTGTCTTGGCTTCGTCTTTATCCAATGCAAATTTTCTCTCAAATTCATCTCTTTCTTTCCTCCACTCTTGTATTATCTTCTCGGTTTCAGTCGCTGCTGCATTTGATTCATCTCTCAGCTTTGTGAGCTTCACGACCTCAACTTCAAGCATCTGGACTTTCATTGACAAAGCTTCGTTCTTCTCTTCCACGTTCTTCTTTAGCTCTTTCTGTTGCGTAATCTCTGTATGTGCTTTCTCTTGCATTTCTTCTAGATTCTTGTTCTGCAGACGAAGGTCATTTGCTTCAGCCAATGTTTTCGTTGTCAGATTCTCATGCTCGCTCAGCTTCGACTCCATTTCTAGAGAAAGCCTCTTGCATTTTTCTTGAAGCCGCTCAGCTGTTATAGCGTTTTTCCACCTTGTTTTCCTCAGATTCTCCTCTGCTTTGATGGCTCTTTGCTCTTGTTCAGTTTTTTCCCTCATCATTGTGTCGAGATCTTCATCGAAAGCCCGTGCTTGATCCTCAAGTTCTTTCTTTAACTCCTTCACCTGACTCTCAAGTTCATTAACCATAATCAAGCATTCCGAATAATCCAGTGATTGCTGCTTCAATTTTCCTTCCAATATCTCTATCTGAGATTCCAGTTCTTCTATAATATCCTTGGAATCTGAGAATTCATCTTCCACTTTTGAGCATTCTTGCCGCTCTAACTTTAAAGATACATGTTTGTAATTTTCCTCCTTTAAGGACTCGTATTCCCGAGTAAGATCATTCAACAGAATCTCCTGTTCTTCGTTCTTTTTCCTGTAAGAGTCTAACTCCCAATCTAAATCTTCGACCTGTTGCTTTAGCGTATCTATCTCATTCTGTCCAGAATCCATTCCCTTATCCTCTTCAAGGTTCTTAGCCTCCTCTAATAAGCTATTCAGTGAAGATATCTCATTGTTTTTCTGCTCCAACATCTCATTGAGATCCCTCACAGCAAGAATCAAGTTAGAGTTTGACTCTTGTGTCCTCTGCAACTGCAACTTAAGGTTACTCGTCAAATCCTTCTCACAACTCAGCTCATCTCTAATCTCCTCAATCATGTTGCTCGAATCCTCGCTGATGCATCTCAATCTGCTTTCAGCATCAGCCTCATCTCTACTATTCTGCAACCTAAGCTTTTCACATTCTTCCAGAGCTCCATCTCTTTCACCCTTGAGACAACTAACTTCCCTCGACAGTTCCTGTATCCGTTTGCTCTCCTTTATCGCTTGTTTCCTTAATGACTGCTTTTCCAGCTCGGATAACTCTGATTGCCTCTTCAAAGCTTCCAATTCCATCTTGAGCCTCTCAATGGGATCACTCGAATCAGTACCACCAGGGAATCCTCTTTGGAAGCTGTTCTCGGGACTGTTTCTCGACTCGATGTAACTTTCATCTGATGTTGAACTAGCTGACCAGTCTGTGTTTGATCTTCGATGCCCGTTTCTTGTTGCAGGAACTGAGTTATGTCGTTGAGGCAGGCGTGCATTCCCATCCGAACCATCCATCCATCCCGATTCACCAATGGAATCAAAGGAACCTCCTAGACCGCCATTCTTAGCTGTGTTTACATCTAAGCTCCTTTCCTGCAAAACGATTCAAAAAATACAAAAGATCAATAACTGTCATGGCTTCCTCAATAGACAAGACAGTTTTAACTCTCTGAACCAAGAACCTTACATCTTGGCTATATCCCTCTAAGTCATCATTGCTTTGTAGGCTTTTGAAGCTATCCTCCTTGGAAAGTGTTTGATCCTTATTTTCCTCAATAAATCTGCAAAAGTTTTAAGTCAAGAATCTCTTACAGGGTCATTGGAAGAGTAGCTCTAACCAAAGAAGCAGCACAACAACATCCGCGAAAAGAGATCTACAGGTAATTGATATAGAAACTATTTACTTTAAATCACTGGCTCCTTGGATCTTCTCAATTGTCACCTGCACGCACCAAGACACAAACATTTTACTATAATCTTTAAAAACTGCTTTTGTTTTAACTTCTCATGCATTTCTCACATATTTGCTTAGTTTAGATCTTGACAATCTCGTTGACACAAGTTCTTACTCAGGCTTTAAAAAGAGAAGAGAGAATACATTTAAGACAGCACCAGAGTTGGCAAATTTGAGAGGTAAGGAGACAGTTAATGGCTCTGCTTCTGTCAGAAAATCTGCAAAATCAATGGAAGCTTCTCCTAGAAAACCCGATTTCGAAGAACCCTGAGAAATTTTGGAACTCAGAAAGACATTTTTTTTCAGAACTAGAAACTCATATATATTGTTGATTTCACTCACTGTTGCAACAACAAAATGGTAAATCTTCTCACGAATAATCCCAGTTTTCGCTTCCTTGATTAGCTTCACTGACACATAAATTGGATTCTCCCATGAACAAATCCCTTCTTTAACCTCAGCTTTCTCCAGCTTAAATGTCGGCTTCCCAACATCATCAGGAACCAATGAGATCATCAAAGCAGCTTTCTTCAGCTTTGGTACCTTCAAATAAAGGTAACATGTTTTTTTTACTCATCAAAATCCCCAAATTTCACATCCACATACAAACAAATCTTGATAGTTGACAGATCTAGGACTATAGTGAATACATTGTCTGAATTTCACCGAGGAAAAAAAAATGAAAATTAGAACTATTGGGTTTCGAGATTTAAGAGACAAAACACACCTGAGTTGCCTGAAACTGAAGCTTGAACACAGCCTTGATCTTGTTCTTGTCGTTCCTCCATGACTTAAACATTGTTCCTCGAAAGAAACCAACACTTTACAAAACCTCCTCCCCAAAATTTCTCAGATTCATATAAAAAATAAGATGTTTTCTGATTTGTATCAGTTCCCAAAGAATGTAAGAGGAAAAAAACAAAACAAAAACTGGTTTTACAGTCTGTGATCACTTTCCTTGTAGAATATAAAGGTTGATTGGTACACTTTTTAATATAAAACTTAATCAGTGATATATAAGTAGATTCCATCTAAAGCCTTTTTTTTCCTTCTTACTGCTTTTATGGGTTGATTGAGTAGGAAATTAACTTTTATTAGTTTAATATTGAATTGAAAAGTGCTTTTCTTTTTAATGCAGTAAGGCATATAATGTGGGTGTTTATATGGGTCCTTAAATTTAATAGACACCCCAACCTCCTCCCTTTCTTCCTTGTGTGAATTCAAAAGTCTAAGATTGTAATCAAACTTGTAATAAAGTATCTTTGTATGGAAATTAGCTTCCATTTTAGGTCAGGTGAAAGAGTAGGTTAGTTTTTTCATGTTAATAGGTTTAGTAATTACATTTACTTTATAACTAGATTACTTTTAAGTTTGGAATCTCTGATGTTTTTATTTGTTTTGGTTAGATCTATTAGTATTAGTCTGTAATAAGAGTCATTAGGTCGAGGTTTTAAGTCTCACACATGAAAATAATAAATTAAGATTTAACAGGCCAAAGTTCTTTTGGAGTTTTTGAATAGTCAGGACTAGCTTTGTTTACAATCCACGAATAAAACAAACAAAAAAATTGAGCATTAAAATTAAGAGAAACTAATTTAGTGGCCAATGAGGTTTGTAGTTTAGTGGCTTGTAGTTGTGAAATTAAAAGTTTAAGTAAATAAGTGATATTTGATTTTTATTGTACCATAATGGATGAAAGGCATTGCACATTGCGACATTATTGATACTATTGGTGGCCCCAAAAAAAACAGCAAAGGCTTTATCTGCATGCCACATCCTCGCCATGATCCATCATGCATTATGTTATATACATACAGCTGTCCACACTATAGAATATATGTATGTTGCGTGTATTATATTAACGAGTACACATTTATTTCATATATACATACACACACATATTTTCCCAAATATATATATATATATATACATGAATCTGCACTCATGCATTTCCATGTATCAAAAAAAAAACTAACGGATTCCATGTATGGTTTGATACTTTCAAACACTTATCTTCATGTTTTTACTAATTCGCAATCTCAAACTAATTTTGAAATATGTATATATGTTAAGACTTTTTTTTTCCTCGTAATGATTCTATAAGTTTGATTAAACCATAATCAAATCTTTAAAATATACTATCTAGGAGACCTGAAAATCTTCAATCGAACCAACTCATCAGAATTAATGATTTTGATTTTATAAATATTTAAAAAAGGTTTATAGCTGATAAAAAAAATGATTAGAGGCTCGCTTAGACGGATATAAAATGGCGCAAGAATTGGAAGCACATGAAGACATGTGCAACAAACACTGTCCCTCTCTTAAATGCACTGATTTCCTTTGTCTCCTAATTTTTTAAATGTCATTTAACACACCACATCTCTTAATATTTTGTAGTCAACAAGAAGTTTTTTCAACCCGTTCCTTAATTTCTTAGATTAGGTGAAGAACATATTCAATCAGTACCATTGGTTATAAACATAATTCGGGAATTAAGAGACTCATAACTATTTATCTATGAAGAAAAGACATATCTTCATTTTGGCCCCTTAGTTGTTAAGCTCTGTGACAAAATGTCAAACACTTTATAAATGCAAGATTTATTTTTTAGAGCAAATTGCTCAAATAACCCCAAAAAAAAATATTTGGAATTTTTTAACTAATGTTTTATGTTTTCTTAATCCAAATAAATATAATACGTATGCTATTAATTTATTAGCAAAATTATATTGCTATGCCACCATAAAAACCAAAAATTATTTTATAAAAAATAAGGATACTATTTAATTGCACACTTCGGACGCCCTGAAATCTGCTTATTACAAAGTTACAAACTTACAATAGTAAGACTTCAGAAAAAATATGCCACCTCTATTCGATAAATGGCCAGGCCCAGGCCCACAAAAAATTTAGGTCATAAGTATCTTTGATGTATCTGTGACTCTCGGCCTGAGGTCTTTCTTTAAGATAAGTGGGCCGGGTTCATATATATTGAATTTGAGCCTATTAATAGATCCAGTGGCATATTTCGTAAATTCTCTATTCCGTTGACTGGTTGGCACAACACAACAACGTGCGGGGGTTAGTAGATGATAGATACTGCCTGCTTACACGAATTCCACGTGGCGATAACCCAGTAATCTATCAGATGGTCATCCAACGGTCACGAAGTACACACACACATCTGCATACAAAGATAAATAATTAACGGCAAGTATCATGTGTCTCCAAAGTCCATTAGATGGCCCCACAAAATGGATAAAACAAAAACAAAAAGTGTTAGATTTTCCATTGGATTCAAGGTTCTTCTTGCTTTTGTTGGTTCCAGATTTCTCGGACATCGAAGAAGAAGACCAAACATGGCTGTCGAAATAAACGCGAGGATGGTGGCGTTTGTGGTACACGCGCTCGGCATTGCCGCATCGGTAATGGTGCTTGTGTGGTCAATCAGTTACAGAGGTGGATTGGCTTGGGAATCTACCAACAAAATCCTCATCTTCAATGTACTCTTCTCTTCTCTCTCTACCTCTCTGCTTAAGTTCTCCAAGCTTTTTCTCTTCATTTTGTTTCCATTGACACAAAACATTTGCGCCTTTTTTGTCTTGTTTAGTTGTGTGTTTCGAATCTGCGTAGACTAGTGTCTTGGATTTTGTATATCTCTTCTTAGCCAGTTTCATTAGATCGTCGAAGGAAGCTACGAATATATTATATACTCTCACTCTTGAAAAAAAAGGAAGTTTTTATGCAAATTAAAAAATGATTAATGCTTAGTTATAAAGGAGAATTATAAAAAATGGACAAATTGACTAGATGTTCGGAAAACTAAATTTTTAGATTTTTTTACAATATTTTGTCTAAACTAATCTTAATATATTATCATAAATATTTTAAGTAAAAATAAAAATATG
>OVAY01001991.1:0-22228 GCA_900406395.1 Kernera saxatilis | reverse complement strand
TTTTATATTGATAGCCACGACCTCATAACCCTAGAAGCCCTAGGATATCACATGGATCCTCTCCTAAAATAAAAGAACTTCAACCAATAAGGAAATAATCACATATTTACTTTTCTTCGTACGGACGCACTTTCTATCACAGCATCTGTAGTACACAGACTGGTTCAACAGCTTCTCAAACCAGTCAAAAATACACTTACAATCTCTTCCTTTTTGACTGAGTTTTAGAGCACAAGCTCTCAGCAAAAACTCCCCCTTAATCATATATCTCAGCTCAGCTTCCTCTACTACTTCTAGTACTACTCTCTGTACTACTTCAAGACTGCATCAGAAATACTTCATACAGCTACATCTTCAGATGGCACATCCATCGCAGCTTAATATTTGACCATTTGTTTGTAATCGATATTAAAAAGTCAATCGACAATCAATAATGTAAGAAAATCAAAATCTATTTAGAAAACTCGTTCATGCATGAATGAGTACATATAAAAATACCGTGCTTCACGAACTACGGTACACCGTGAAGCAGAAGCCGCCACGTAGACGCTTAAACCGGCAACGAAATGTCTCCAATGTCTCCGGCGTCTCATACAAAAACGAAACCTCTTTTCTTTCCTCAATTTATTTATTTTTTAAAATATATACAGTACTACATAATAGTTTAATGCAAATTTCACCTACATTTTTAATACTACTACTCTATTTAATTCCGCATCTTCTTCGAAATGTTCTTTGTCTCACGCCTTTCGTCAATTTCTTTTCATTATGTTATTGGAATTTAAAATCAATTTTTTTCTCACTCCGCCACTTGTAACGTCTCAGTCGTATACAACGCGTATCTACCTCCTACGTGGCAGTTTTGAAACGTTAAGAAATTGATTGAAATATAAAAAACTTTATTTTAAAAATTAATTGGCTAGGTGTTTTTTTTTAAATAAAGAATTGTCTAGGTGTTTAGACGGTCAAAATCACATGAGCTTCCCAATTTTGGCTACCGGTTAACGGAAATCAGTATTTTATTTTAGCATTAACGTCCGATTATTCGGTTTAGATGGCTGATTTGTATTTTTTTCGATGCTAAAATGATTAAAAAGGAAGAATATGATAAAAATATATTTAATCTTATTATGTTTATTTTTTATATTACTTAAACATAAGCAGAACGATGACTACATAATTTTTACACTATGTTGTTTAAATCACCAATCTTTCGAAGCATTATCGTCTAACAAATTTTTAAACATTATTTAAAAAGTAATTATGTTGATAAACAAGCGGTTGAATAATATAATTGATTGTTTTTTCTCAACTTGAATATTATAATTTATTTTAAATCAAAATATATAATAAAAATAAATTAACAATATTTTTTATTTTTAACTGAAAAGTTAAAAACAGTTAAATAAGAAGATAGAGTTTTAACTTGTAAATTGTAATCGTCTATTTCAACTATTTATCCGACTAACAATCAAAGAAGCGATCCAACTCCCAATTATCTCCGACCGTTTCATTTTCTGTTACCAATCAAAGCAGTTAATGCATTTTGTCTAGTTAATCTCTTTATTACTATTATTTTTTCACATTTTTCTTATTGTTAATAATTTTTTTTCAATTTTGATTGTTTTAATTTTCTTTTTTAAAATGACAAGCTCTTTGGATTTGGGCTAGAAATATAACCCAAATGTGATTTATGAAACTATGACACTGGACTAATTTTGTTAATATATGGGCCATTTGTGACCTGATGCAGCTGATTGGGGTTTCGATTTGGGCCGCACTAATGTAATTTATCATTATTTTCGACCACTAATTTTGGCATGTCATCTTTTCCCCCAACTTTTAAATTCCAATTGCAATATCATATTTTTGTTCCCGATATTATCATCCTCAATTCGTCATAAACCGAACAAACTTATAAACTGGTTCGAATCATCTAAGAATTACTATGTTACTGTTCGGTTCGTAAATATGAACGAATAAGTCATGCGTCTATCTTCAATTTTGATTTTATTTTTGGTCATATCATATAAATGTACTTGTTTTCTCCGAGATATAAACGAATAATTCACTCAGATGCCATGTCATATTGTATATTGTTTGTTTTCACATAAATAGTTCGATTGCATTATTGTCACGTGAAAATTTAAAGTCTGTTGATGCAACTCATAAAGAAAGTTGTCTCACCAAACTTAGAATATATCGAAGCGTTGGATCAATTCTCTTTTTTTGCTTCTTCTTCTAAATTAATTAGTTTTATATAATTTAATTACGAATTTGAGATCGAACCGTTCCTTCATGTCTTTGCATCATTGTCTATGCGACGCATCATCACATCCTCATGGACCCTCTAATTAATAGTGTTCCATATCACAACATTCTTTTTCTGTTTATATTTAATGTTTTTGTTGTCTTTGTTTTGGGCCAATTATGTTCCATGTTGTCATTATTGACAAAAATAAAACACGGTTTATAGGTTTGAAAATATGATAAAGAAAGTAAGATCCGGCATTTTGTGATATGATAATTGAAAAAATGACTACCAAATTACACTAGAAATCCGAGTAAATTGACACAGCTAGCAAGCATTTTAAGAATTCGTTCGTAAATTTATAGTCTTCATTTTTTTTTGTTTTTAATCTTACTGTATACGAACAATCAATTTTAGATGATTTGATTCTTGCACTAGATTAGTTATTTAAATGAATTTACCTAAGGCTTCACTTTATCCAAACGCAGATAACTCAACTATTTAAAGATGTGCTGTTTTAGTATTGTTAAATCTAGCTAGTTTTATATCCAATATTGTTCGGAATATTCGTTCCAAACTTATTGAGATTTTATAAATTATGAACCTGAAACTTTCTAACGTAAAAAAAAAAACAAAGAAAGACATCATCCAAGTCATATCATTAACAAAAGGTAGCTACAACATTCACACATTAATTAAACAAGAAAAAACTACACACATTTGGTACCAAGAAAACAAAAGTGTGTAGACACATATAAAATAGATGTAGATGCATAAATGTATATGGGTACAACTTTGTGATAAAAACATAATATTTAAGTTATACACATTAACTAATTTAAATTATTTGCATTCTTTGGGTAAAGACATGGAGTATATAAATATCGTTTTATTTTATTTCTGCAGGTATGAGTTGGTCTTCCACTTTCCTTGATTTAAGACAAAAGCAGTCTCATGTTTACTGACTTAATGACCCCTTTGTTTTACCATTTTTCAAATGCGAACAAATAAAAACCTACTTTTGCTCGTTAAAGTCTATCTAATTACGCATGTTTATCAATTTTTTATTTTGGTCACGCAAGTTTATTGATTTTTATTACTAAACTTTATATATCTCTTCTACACAGTAATTAGTTTTCCTATTGCGATTGCATAACTACATATATATGAGCCGGGAAGATGCAACTAAACGAATAATATGAATGCGGACAAAAAAAACCCCGAAAAATATGAAAAAAATTATCTAGAAATTTATACGAGCAAGCAACTTGCAATATATTTTCAAATAAAGGTGAATAGATGGAGTTAAAGACTTACAAGTATATATATATGGTAACATTATTATTATACTTTTCAAACTACTATTATTAGTTTGAAAAAGGCATGAGATGAGCGTCTAGAGTTATAGGTTATTAGGTATGTGGCTGGCTATTGCATTATGTGGAAGTCACGAGCTTCTTTCAATTGTTATTCCTTTTCTTCCCTATTGAATTAAGGGACATCTCATGAAAAAGACTAAATGAGCATATACTCGGTGGCTTTCGATAAAGGAATTCAGAAAAATACTGTTTTTCAAAGATTTTGTTTTCTTTAATCATATTTAGTATTTATTCTCCTACAGTTCATATAGTACATCTATTTAGACTCATTTGTGTTCTTTATAAACAAATTGAGATAGCAAAAATTTATGGTGATTTGATATACAGTGATGCGTTACTTGTTGAGATTTCGATAAATTTACCAAAAATAAAAAACTAAAAGATATATTTCTAAAAGAAAAGCAATTTTTTTGAATCTAAAAACAATAACAACTGAATAAAATCTTAAACTTAAATATGAAAATATGTTTCAAATATGAAATTCTGAATACTCAAAAGCCATTAAAAACTCTAAAACCTAACCCTAATTAGAATACAAGTTACTAAAATACATAAAATATAAAATATAAAACAATACAAATTTATGACTGCATTAGAAATTATATCATTAAATAAGAAATTGCTTAATGTATAAAAAATATCATATTAATCTCAAAGGTTAGATATGTAAAATAAATAAAATCAAATGGTCACGGTTTATTACATTGTTCCACGAAAACAAAAGATTTTTTAAAAGAAGCAAAAGGCCATTGCATGTGGCTATGTAGTATGTACATCAACCTCTCATCAGCTTTATTGAGCTTCAAAGGGATGAAAAAAACTCAATTCAACTGTGAAGGTTATTGGTTGAAACTGTGACTATAAACTCTAATTTTAAATATTTATTGTAAAAATTTTGGTTTTCAAAATAGACTATAAGTCTATAACTTTTTAAAAAATATAAAACCATAAATTGTTGGTTTTAGAAAAAAAAACGGTAAAAGGACTGTGAATAATTGTAGAAACGTTTTTAAGACTTTCAAATAGTAAATTATGATTGGAAAAAGTTAAAGTTTAAAATTTTTAAAATAAAGTTAAAGTTTTTAAAATCAGAGCCAATCACCCCATGTATATATATTATATAAATTGATTAATTTAATTATATATAGATTTCGTTTTCAATAATAAAATGTCAACGCTGGCCTGGTCGGCCCATTAAATAAAAGCCCATCAAGAAAAGAAAACCTCCACGCTTGAATTCTTCGAGCTAAGGCAAAGCGGACAAACTCGCACAGAGCCGTCGCATCCTTTACACAGTACCAAATGGCGACACGGCAAAGCCAGCACCGTCGCCGATCTCCGCCGGCAAATCCTACAACTCGGTCCGATCAATTCGAATCGATCGGGATCAACGTAAGCTGATTCGGCGTCTTCAGCTTCATCCACACCGTCTACGCTTCCCGATTTTGGTTCCACCGCCGTGACTCCGCCGCCGTGAGCTGCGGTTTGCTGTAATCGAGCTTGTAACGACGTCGCTTCGGCTTCTCTCGCCGCCGCTCTCACCTGCCAAGCACGTGACTCCGTCTCGATCTGCGCCGCACGTGCTTCAAGCTCTGCGTGACGACGCGTGGCTTTCTCGATCTCCGCTTCTTTCTCTCTTAATCTCCGCCTAACTGATTCTTCCGTCGTTCTCAGAAGCTCACGATAGTGTCTCTCACTGTTTTCCGCTAACATGCGCCTAAGCTGCTCTCCCTTTGCAAAAAAAAAAAAAAATCTCAGTTAAAAAACAATCGATAATTCCACCCAAAAAAGAACAGAATTTTAATTGGAGAAGGAAACAAAATTCTAAAAACTATCACATTTTTTCTATGTTTTGGTTTCCAACACTATCATCAAAATTTAAAAATTCAAAAAAAAATTATTGTTTAATGCGGTATTTTAGAATATTTTTCAATAAATAATTACCTGGGTTTGAAGAAATCTATCTAATTCATCCGATTGCCGTTTGATTTCTCCGGCGATATCTACGGTTATCATCGGGAAAGATGATAACCGTTGTTCTCGATTCTGCGATTGCCCCTGAGACAAACGAAGACCGGTGGATACTACATTCGGAGTTTGTCGACGGCCGATATATTGCGGCGGAGTAGACGGCGGAGGGTTCATCGGAACCGCCGTGATTTCTAAATCAATCACCGACGAAACTTCTCTGGCTCGCTTTCTTGTATCAACCCCTGTTTTTTCCGACCAAAAGTTAAACCGATTAATTTCTTGAGTTAACCGATTAATTTCTTAACATGACCGATCCATTTGGAACTGGAAGACAAACCGGCGGTGATGGAAGGAAACTGAGATTTTTGCAGCTCCGGCGAGAAATCATTCCCTTCTTGTCCGTTTCTGAAAAATCGAAACATCACACATATGAATACATACATATGTGATATGTATATGGAGAGAGAGAGGGTAGAGAGAGAGGGTAGAGAGAGAGTACCTGTTGAGGAAGAAGACAGTGGAAGGATGGTGATGAGCTTGAACCGCCATGAACAAGTTAAGATAAAAAAGAAGGAAGCTTCTTAATGCGAATCTTTAATATGTATAAATCACACAAAAGATATGTATCTATCTACGGTTGTATCGGACATGGTGATGAGATTGGTGAAGATTGAAACTTTGCTTCGGGATTCTAATTTTTGTTTTTGTTTTTATAAAGAAATATTACAAAAAAATTGGAGAAATAAATGGTGAAGAGGAAGAGGAATGGAATGGGAGTTTTTAAGGGAAGGCTTTAAAGTCTCCCTATATGCACATAGTAAGCATGATTCTCATTTATTATAAAACCCAATGTTGAATACTTGAATCGCATCTAGATTTATTTACTTTTTAAATGGAAACGGATATTTTGTTTTTTTAGATCTATAGATTCGTCAATATTAACAGTTTTTTTCTATAAAAAAAAAGGATTGTACTCTTGAAAATAAGAAAGGCATTTTCAAGTATCAAATTTTAATCTTTATATATGTTAAATATATATACGTTGAAAAAGATAAATTACAATTAAATTCACATATCACATTTTTAGCTTGCTTTCTAGATTTTTGTTTTCAGTAAAAACCAAAATAGAAAAATGTAATAAAAAAAAATCGTATATCTATAGGAAAAAAACAGTAAATGTAAATAGACATATATAATATAATTTTCTACTAGGTATTTCTCTATAGAATTATAAATCTTTACCTAAAATAATTTTATTATATTACATATAAATATGCTTAGATAATATTTTTGTAATATTGACATATTCGGTGACTTAAATGAGATATTTAGTATAGTAGTACATAATATTGAAATTTAATTTCGGCATATTTTTTTCGTTTTGTTCTTAAAATAAAATAAGATAAGAGATAGATGGAATACCCTAAATCTTGTAAGAAACTTGAAATATACATTAATTTTTTAAGAATTTAAAATAATACCTTATAGTACTTTTATATATTTTAATCGTAATTTTAAAATATCAAAAAAATCGTAATCTGAAAAAATATATATTTCTTGAAGTTCTCTTCTCAAACTTTCTTCCTTTTGGTGTTTTCTTGCTTTTTCTCTCGAGAAGATTCTCTGTCGTCTTTGCTCATTGCTGACCACCAAACGGTACGTCGGTACCGTCTTCTTGTAACACTGTTTTTATTTCTTTTTTTTTTCTCCTTAAAATATATATTACAAAATTTACCAGGTTAAGATTTGTTTAAATCCAGAAATCCAGTATAATGGAAAATTATGAAATTGTACGAAAAAATAGGGTGTCGTAACTATATATATGATTCGCTGTTCGTATTTTTCACTTTTTTTTGTCAGCATTTCATTTGTTTTGTTTTACTAAATACAGTTCATAGTATCAACGACTGTGAAATAGGTAGATTCAAATTAAATTTACTGTTACATCTGATTGAATTTTAGAAATTATGGTATTGCAGGTAACTGACCTTGTCCATGATAAAGACATGATATATATATTTGCGCGCGAACACACACATATATACATATATCTATATATGTATTATTGGGTTTAGTAAATTATCATGAATTCATGATGGAACAGAAATCTAACAACTAAACAGAGATAATCAACAAGTTTAATCAAAATAAAATGCAAGTTATGAGCATGTAATATTATATAGATATTAGGTGAGTTGTTGCTCTTGGCTTAACCTAATTAATTTCCAAAAATTTAAGTTTTGAACATTAGGCGAAGAAGAATTATATCTACGCTGATAGGAGGAATTTTGGTTCAAACTAAAACTAATTTTCAGAATATATAAGCTGCCAATCTGCCATATAAAATTGAAATGCTAATAAAAAATATGATTAATGTAAAATCAGTATCTATTATATACTACATGAACGATGACCATTGGACTGTTATTGCCTATGATTTGACCAAAACAGAGTAATAGTAGTGATTGTTACAAACCTAAAATTTTAATAGTAATAATAATTAATGAAACTAGTAATGGAGACATAACACACTTTTGTTCTTTGCCCTTTAGAGGAGCCCACCACACCAAATTGTGAATTCTTGGGCAAAACTTCTTGAGCATTCAGTTCTTCTCTTACTAAAACATGTTATCCTCACTTTTCCATCTCTCTCTTACTCCTCACCCAACAATCTCATTTTCCATACTTCCTTCATATTCTTTTTAATAACTATATATATATATATAGCAAAACTATCTATGTATTCATGTATCACAAAATATACAAAGACAAATCATAAACATTAAACTACGTGGTTACTTGGATTTTGGCGCGAATGTTTTATATGCGGTGGAGTTGCGAAATATTCCTTATTAAACCTGCTTACATCCGAGATTAGCTGGACGCTTAAGCGAAACTCCAATATTTGATGCCAAATCGAAAAAATAATAATATATCTTTATTGGTTGGTGCATGTGACAAGGCATCTTCAAAAACATTAAGTGTTTATCTAGAATGAGAGTAATTTGGTGAAGTTATATCTGTGTATGCTAAGAGATGTTTTCAGTTACTTAGAAGACTTTCTATCTAATGTTTATCTTATACATACATATCTATATTGGTGTAACTTTAGCCTATAGTTGGATTTGTGTGTTGGCCATGATGAAAAATGGGGGAATTAATTGAGAACAAAAAGATGGAAATTATTTTCTTGTTAAAGAAATAAAAAAGGGTGGAAAGAAGAAGAGTCAATATTCAAAGGTGTAGATTTGATTAGATGCAAAATATACAATTGGACATCATTATTTTTCTTTAATTAGGGATTTTGAAAATTATCCCTTTTGTCCACCTTCACGTTTCCTCATGAGTAACAATAATAATGCTTCACACTAAGCAATTTCACATTCTCAACCAAAAAAGTCGTTTCCGTCTTCTTCAAAACGAAGGATATATATAAACATATACATATGTCTATATCATATGGTCATGGCTATAATCCATAAAATAGAAATATCGAATCATCCATGCAATAATAATCGTTTTATTTTTTTTTTCTCAAAAAAAAAAAAGAATCGTTTTATTTTATTGTATTATCATTTATAGTTTGATATATTAAAATATTGCAAACTTCTCTAGATTTCATATTTAAAATATTAGACAATGTATTTTGAGAAAGCACACTCATATCTTAAAATATTCGTATATTTTGAAAAATTCTAGTGAGAAGGAATGGTAGATTTAAGAATATTAGACTCTAATCAATTAAAGTCAAAAATAAGATAATAAGATGAGAATGGACCATACACACACACACACAAACACATATATATATGTATGCATATAT
This sequence comes from Kernera saxatilis, assembly GCA_900406395.1. NCBI lineage: Eukaryota > Viridiplantae > Streptophyta > Magnoliopsida > Brassicales > Brassicaceae > Kernera > Kernera saxatilis. The sequence goes on along the minus strand of OVAY01001991.1, from coordinate 12,804 downwards.
TATTTGTCCTAGTGTGTATATAGACAAAAGGTGTAGAAGTAGAAATGTGGTGGCAAGAGCTAGACAGGTAGGCAAAACATTGATGTATGTAAGGGAATGGCATCTCTTGAGCCAATACATGATTTGGTCTAAGTCAAATTTCCTATGGATTAATTAATCTAATTATGATTTGTTTTATTTTGTTGTCTATCAAAAGAACCATACCATGAAGTTAACTTAGGATGTTGAGCCTATCAATTTATTACTTCTCGTTTTCTGGTTAAGTTTCATGCGCCATCTTTGTTTGTTGAAAATATGAAAAGTAGTACAAAAGAGGAGTCAATTTTGTGTTCTTGTTTTTTATTTTATTTTTAATAGTCTATATTATTGAGAAATATGGCTGTTTGTTTCCTCTTTTCCAAAAGGTGTGGCTTGTGCCATGGGTCATGGTCTCACGTAAGAACCTAACAAAATACGAAACATATTAGTTATTACAATACTTAGAAAGTCCAATTTAATGCATAATGGTGACATATGAGTGCTAAGGTAAGGGTTTGGTTTCTTTATTAATAATGGATGACCAATAAATTTTTTTTTGGACATGTACACGAAAATAAGATCAAGAGTACCAACTTAAATTGTTCACTTAGCCAAAATCATATACACAATTTGTGTTTAATATATATAGAAACAATAAGAAATAAAAGTTTACTTTCTTTTGTTGTTACAAACAAATTAGCTATCTGTACACACTATGTTTAGTTTGTTGCTTCTATCTTCTTTATAGTTATATATATTTTTTATCAAAGAAATTTGGATGTTAGCCAAATTGTAGCTTTCAAGAAAAACCAAACTAATTAATCAATACTCTCCCTAAATTTGTGTCTCATTTATATATATATGGATGACTATGGATTCTCTTATATCATCACGATCAGATCAATTGCATATTGTATAGTCTATATATTCTTACTCATCATTATCATCATCATCAAGTCGAACCGAAAATCTTGAGGATCTTTATGTGTATCTTTATACGTACGTATCTAGTTTCACTATTATATGGATTCACGAAATATGAACTTAAATGTGGGAGTAATGAGGCCAGTTAATTTTATAATGGTATTTTTTGGACCCACTTTTTTTGAATTTCGAAGACTAATGATTCCCTGTAGGAAGGTCAGAATGAGAAAAACAAGGCACATCCTTCATTTGGTGGGAAGACAATACCATTTTTGCATATATAAATCAACTTTCATATTCCTTTGGTGCTAATCCAAGATCAAATCCAACACCTCCAGTTTATTAATTTTTCTTAACAAAGTAAATTGTACCAAAACCTAAACTATAACAGAACTACAATCCAATATGAGATTCTGAGTATACGAGTCTTGGATATATGTTAATGTAAATAACAAGTTTGGATATGCAGTACAAGTACGAATTATGAGTAATTATTTTAGAGTTTGATACTCGGATCCGAAACAAACATATATATATATATAGCATTTTTTATTTATTTTGACAGTGTAATGTAAATATAATATATCTCATAATTTGTACTACCATATTGGCATAAAAATAATTCATAAATTAACATATATAAATAAGCTGTCCAACGAAAATTGATCATCTATTTCAATAGTGTCATAGACCCAATAAAACCACTAGAATACATATATACTTTGTTATGTACCGTATAAAAAGTATCACGTAAGATTTGAAAGATCTATACCAAATCTTCAACAAAACAGAAAAGTGACATTGGTGGAAAAATAGAAGGAGAAGTTTGAAGATGGGGTTTGATAAGGCAAAGAAGGAAAACCATTAAATAAGAATACTATTTGTTGTTGTTATTGTTAGATTCTCTCAACCATCAATCCATCCTCTACTTCTCTTTAAATTCTTGTAACCCTTTATGAGGGGGACCAAGGACCAACCATATTTTAGGGTATGGCCAAAAATAATTTAAATCCAGCAAGCTTTAACGAAAAGTTATGGGTGAATCAATCAAGAAAGATCAAAGTAACCCAACCTCTATAGCCCCAATTGGTGTATTAGGAAAGTCTCTATAAGATTTTTGTTTTCTTTCAAAATCATGAATTCGTATCTTGACGGTGGAGAAGAGACTCATCTAACATGTTCTAATCATTCCGAAGAAAGGAGACCACCGATATTTCTTAATAGTTAAAAAAAGAACATCAAAATATAGTAAATTACTTACACGAGAAAAAAAACTAAATATTGTTTTATTTTGTGTGTGGTGTGAAAATACTAAATATTGTTTTTATATTGGAATATATGGTTAATATAGTTAAATTAGTCACTGTTCTCTATGTTCTAAAATTGCAACGTAGGTATTGTCTTTCTATAAATCTAAAAGCTTTATAATAACAATCAATTTTATTTTTGCGAAATAAAAAAACACAAAAGCATGAACTAGTAATTCCTATGAACAAATAAAGAATACATAACCGCTGTGAGTTTTTTACATGGAAAAATCTACTACTTTTGTTTCATTATACGTATAGTTGTAAGATTTTTTACAAATATTAATAATTTAAAAAAAATTCTATTAGTAACAGTCTAACAGATATATCATATATATAACAGATATATATACGTAATACGCTGGTGAGTATATTTTGTATATAGGTGAAGAATAGGTTGTTTTGGTGAGTATATTTTGTATATATATATCTGTTATATAGGTGAAAATTCTATTATTAATAGATATATATATATATATATATATATATATATTTTGTATATAGGTGACACACTTCTATGTGTATATATAAAGGAAATGTACGTGTTAGAGTCAGCCGAAGAGAAAATAACGTTTCGCTTAATTTTGGTTTCAAAGCAGTCGATTTTAATCGTTAAAAACAAATCTATGTGCTGGTACATAACTTGTTTCTAATGTCTTGTGTATCTAAAAATAGGTTGTTTTGGTGTCGACTCATTCTCATTGAGTAGAATATGTACAGATCACTTAGTATGTATCTTTCTAATAAGTTTTAAAGTTTGGTGTTGCCAAATCTTGTGTACTATATATCTCTACTTTGTCATTTAAATCCTTAACTATTGTATCTTGTAAAAAGTTATTTTTTGATCGTGTGGTTTTTCTTTCCTATGTATTTAGTGTTTCTTTAGTTTCCCTTTCATACGATTTTTGTTTTTGAGGATATCGATATTTTCACCGATTTTTGTATTCCTACTTAATATTTCAACTCGGTTTTAATATTAACAACAGATGACAAAAAGAAAAGGAAAAAATTGTTGCACCATGACTCCATGATTCATACGTTCTAAGTTGGGTCGTGGGCCGCACATAACTCTTACATCGATCGGGCCGAGAATGTATTTGGGCCTTTGTAATTGGAGTATTGATGTTAGATTTTTCGGCAAGTTTATTGCTACAAAGAGGCCCAAGAAAATCGTATAATTTTCATAATTTTCCTTGATGTACTTCTGTCCTCTTAACATTTCTTTGAATAAATAAAAACAGAAATAAATAGTAACCGTACATACAGATAAAGTTAAAATACAAACAATCAACGATTTTCTTGAAAAAGTATATATTTTTATATTATTTTGTGTATTATACCTGGATTCGTATGTATTCGGAGCGTGGACAGTAGCGAGTGCCTGTGGATATAACACGTAGACTTCTAAACCCCAGCTTTTACCTTATCTCTATCTGACACGTGGCATTAAACAAGCATGGGGCCCAAAATTTCTGCTCATCCTTTGTCTCCCTGATGCCACTCGTTACGTCCCTCCCATCTTATCCGAAATATCCAACGGCTCTGAATTCATCGAGAGAATTTTCAATCAGTACCCGTATTTCCACAAATTACCAAATTGATCTATCATTTTTTCAATCCACCTTTTTTTATGTAATGAAAAAATTTGGCAAAAAACAATATAAAATGAAACCGTAAAATAATTGATAGAAAAATAAAAATTTACTTTTGGTTTTCAAAATTAATTTCAAATAATGAAAAAATCATTGAACACAAAAAATTTATTAGATTCATTTATTAATTACTTTTTTTTGACATCATTAGATTTATTAATAACTAGAGCATCACAATTAACATGTAACAAAATAGTTTGTATATGAGTATTTTCTCTCCATTATCAATTGAATTCTAAATCGAATACTAAATATTGTTGACAAAAAAATTATTAACTTTAAAATTTTTTGTAAAATTTACTGATTAAATTTAAACAAGTAGATTCTAATATCAAATAAAATTTTATTAGTACTTCGAACTTTGTTTAAAATAATAGAGTTCATATTCATATTCGAGCATCTATTTATAATTTTAACTCGAAATTTTTTCCAAATTTGTTCAAATTTGTATAAAATCAAACTTTTGTTCAAATCCAATAATAAATCAATTATAAAATAACACATGATTTTAAATAATATTGGAAATTATTAAATGCATAACACAAAATTTTGATTAAATTCTAAAATTAACTAAAATATACAAACTAATAAATTTACCAGGTTACAATTTTGAGGAAAATATTATTAAGTTTTTTTTTCTTTCATAAAATAAAAATAAAACTATTCACCATTTTTTCAGATTACTAACCAAGAAGAACAGTTGAATGTTAAAGTAAGAACTAGTAATTGCATGGAAAAACAGGTAGGTTTATTTAGTAAATAAAAGTAGTAAGGGGTATTATGTTTAGTTGAAACACACTATAAGGACTAAATATAAATTTCATCATAAAATGTATTAAGTAATTGTTTTTTTTTTTTCTAGAAAAAAAGCATAAAAATGCAGACGAAGAATAGCGTCGGTGTTATTAGATAGGACGATCAAATCGATCCCATTAGAAGAATTTGTTTTCTCGAAGAAGACGTTAATGGCGGAAACCGTGGAGCTACCGAGTAGGTTAGCGATTCTTCCATTCAGGAACAAGGTTCTCTTACCTGGCGCCATTATTCGAATCCGTTGTACTTCTCATAGCAGGTAATTTAGCTTTTTTTTTTCTACGACTCTTATGGTTTGATCAATATCTTCTTCTTCTTCCTCTGGACTGTGGTTTGTTTGATTTAAATTCAATTTTTGTACTGCTTCGAGTCAGTTTCAACAATTGAATAGTGCCAATATGTTTTGAGTTAGGGTTAGTTTTGGGCGGTATTGATCATAATAGGTTTACACGTTTATATACACAACATATCCATAACCCTAATCGACTTAGATTAGTGTTACTATACAATCGTAATCTTCCTATGCCACTTTGGTTTTTTTGTTTGTTTGCTGAGTTTGAGGGGTTTTCAACTGACCTTGTTGGTTTGGTAACTTGTTTCCCAAATTTAGTGTCACACTAGTGGAGCAAGAGCTATGGCAGAAAGAAGAGAAGGGGTTAATTGGCATTTTGCCTGTTCGGGATGATGCCGAGGGTTCTTCAATTGGGACGATGATTAATCCAGGTACTGCAAAAGTTGATTTGATACCAGGTGAATTTGATTTGATGACTGTCTGTTGATATAATTTCTTGTGCCTAGGTGCTGGAAGTGATTCTGGAGAAAGAAGCTTGAAATTTCTAGTTGGCACAACAGATGCTCAAAAGTCTGATGCTAAAGATCAGCAGGAAGTCCACTGGCATAACAGGTTCGGTTTACCGTTGCACCCATTAGATTGTGATTTTAGTAAAACTAATACCAATGCTGTGATTGACGTGTTATCTGATTTCTATTCTGGTTTGATTCTCTGCATATGCTGAAGGAGATTTTTCTGTTTTCTAATATTCAGGGGAGTAGCAGCTCGTGCTCTCCATCTTTCAAGAGGGGTGGAGAAACCAAGTGGAAGAGTTACATATGTGGTTGTCCTTGAAGGTCTGAGTAGGTTTAACGTTCAGGAGCTTGGAAAAAGAGGACCATATTCAGTTGCACGGATTACATCGCTCGAGATGACAAAGGCAGGTGAGATATATTATATCCATTTGTAGCTTTTGGTGACTACTGGTGTCAAATATTTCTCTTCTGTCCAAGCAATTCATAAGTTATATATATTACGGTCAGGACTTATATATTCTGCTATGCAATTGAGATTTACTGAATGAGTTTCCTGCCTCTTTTGAAAGTCTTTGATCTCTATAAATGTAAGTTATACTTGTGCTTCATAAACACAAAATTTTATGCGTTTTGAGAAATGTCTGTGGTTAGGGGTTCTCAAAGATAATAGTTTTGAGTCAGAGCTTGTTTGGTAATGATAGGTTTTCCGGCTTATTTCAGGTTGGGTCATCAGCTTTTAACTTTCTATTGCATTTGGCTACATGCTAGACCATTGATGTATTTAGCTGGTTCCCTTTCTGGCCATCTGCAGAGTTGGAGCAAGTGGAACAAGACCCAGATTTTGTAGCATTGTCACGCCAGTTTAAGACCACTGCTATGGAGCTGGTTTCTGTGCTTGAGCAGGTAACTTTAGTAAAACTGAAATGACTTTCTGGTTTTTGGTTGCTCCTTTCTCAAGTTTCGTTGTTGCTTCAGCATTTGAGTTTCCAAGATTAGTTAACAACAAGACAACGTTAAGGCTATAGGTATCTGTTTTCATGAAATTGTTTCTTCTTGGGGGAATTTTTGGTTCTGTCCATGGGATGAATTGTTCAATCTTCATCTGATTAAATCTGGATGATTTTTGATAGAATTAGTAAGTCATGCATTGATTCTTTTTCAGAAACAAAAAACTGGTGGAAGGACAAAAGTTCTTTTGGAGACGGTTCCTATTCATAAACTAGCAGACATATTTGTTGCTAGTTTTGAGATGAGTTTTGAAGAGCAACTATCTATGCTGGATTCAGTTGACCTTAAAGTAAGACTTTCAAAGGCTACTGAACTAGTTGATCGGCATTTACAGGTTAGCTGTTGATATTCATGTAGTTATGATATCTGTGTTCTGTCCTGTATTTTCCTCTAGGCATTATGAATTCATGTTGATGTTTGCTTGAGGCAGTCAATTCGCGTGGCAGAGAAGATTACTCAAAAGGTGGAGGGCCAGTTGTCAAAGTCACAGAAGGAGTATCTCTTGCGCCAGCAGGTTGGTTTCATTTGGCACTTGGTGTCCTTCAGTGGTATGATGTATTACAATGAAACTTGTTTTTGCAGATGAGAGCTATTAAAGAGGAGCTTGGTGACAACGATGATGATGAAGACGATGTAGCTGCACTTGAAAGAAAGATGCAAGCTGCGGGAATGCCGTCAAACATATGGAAGCATGCTCAAAGGGAATTGAGGTTTGCTGTGCTAGAGGAAAATTACTGATGGTTGTGTGACTGTGGACCAACTTGAAGGCATAATTTCCTTAGTAGTAATTTTCTTTTTCATTTCCTAATGCAGGAGACTAAAAAAGATGCAACCTCAGCAACCTGGTTATAACAGTTCACGAGTTTACCTGGAGCTGTTGGCTGATCTTCCTTGGGAGAAGGCAAGCGAAGAACATGAGTTGGATCTAAAAGCAGCAAAAGAACGTCTTGACAGTGATCACTATGGTTTAGCCAAGGTCAAGCAACGGATCATTGAATATCTGGCTGTTCGAAAGGTCAATTGCTTGTCTTTCTTCTTCAATTTTTAGAGTGACCCATCTTCAGTTTCCTGGTTTATCTTGATTGAAACTTATCCATTGCAGCTTAAACCAGATGCGAGAGGCCCAGTTTTGTGTTTTGTTGGTCCACCAGGTGTGGGCAAGACATCTTTGGCATCATCTATTGCAGCTGCGTTGGGTAGAAAATTTGTTCGCTTATCTTTGGGTGGTGTGAAAGACGAAGCTGATATTAGAGGACACAGAAGGACTTACATAGGAAGCATGCCAGGGCGCCTCATTGATGGGTTAAAGGTGAGTTTCTGTTTTCTAAAGACACAGATCTAACTTATGCTGAAGAAATCTGAAAGAAACTTGGGGATTTATATTGAAAAAGAAACTAAGCTGTAGCAGATATATTTGATCGCTGTCTTTTTTTTTTTGGCATTCAACCTCTTTTATTATTATTAATATAATACAAAATACATGAAGTTGATCGCTGTCTATCCTTAAAAATTATAAGTGAAATAAAGTACTATAGACCATAAAAATGATTGCCACTTAGTTTTTCCGAACGGGCAGTTGCAAAACTGGGGTTTAGATGCTTCTAATATGTGAATGTCCCGTTGACTACAACCATGTTGGGTGGTTTGTTATATATTTTTATCACTAAGGGTTTCGCTCTATGTTTTTGATTTTAGAGGGTTGGTGTTTGCAATCCAGTTATGCTGTTGGATGAGATTGACAAAACAGGCTCGGATGTTCGGGGTGATCCAGCTTCGGCACTGCTGGAGGTTTTGGATCCAGAGCAGAACAAATCTTTTAATGATCAGTATCCTATCATGTTCCCTATTTCAACAAATATATTAGATTTAGCGTCCAAACTTTGTTAGCCTTGTTGAAAGTTTCTTGAGTTTTAAATCTTGAAAATTGAAAATTTTACCTACTCTTAGGTAACAGCCATATTCTTTCATAGAAGCGAGATGATGCTTGGTTTAGTTTGACACACTATTTTATGTAATCATCAGTTACCCTTGACTGAAAGAATAGCTATCTGAATGTTCCATATGACTTATCGAAGGTGGTTTTTGTTGCCACTGCGAATAGGGTTCAGCCTATTCCACCTCCACTTTTAGACAGGATGGAGCTGATTGAGTTGCCAGGATATACGCAAGAGGAAAAGCTTAAGATAGCAATGCGTCATCTAATTCCTCGAGTTCTAGATCAGCATGGGCTGAGTTCTGAGTTCCTCAAGATTCCGGAGGTATATTATTATAATGAAAATTTTGATGTACTGCCAATAAAGTCTATCGTGGGTGGGCTTCTGCAGGTTTCTTATTTATTCTTCCTCTTATGTTGGCCATAGGCTATGGTAAAGAATATAATTCAGAGGTACACAAGGGAAGCTGGTGTTCGTAGTCTAGAAAGAAACTTGGCTGCTTTGGCTCGTGCAGCTGCTGTGATGGTCGCAGAGCATGAACAAACTCTTCCATTGAGCAAAGATGTGCAGAAACTTGCCTCTCCTCTGCTTAATGGTAGAATGGCTGAGGGAGGCGAAGTGGAAATGGAAGTTATTCCAATGGGTGTAAATGATCATGAAATTGGAAGTACCTTCCAGAGTCCCTCAGCTTTGGTGGTGGATGAGACCATGCTTGAAAAAATCCTCGGGGTAAAGCTCGTCTCTGCTCTGTTCACTTCTAAATATTTGTATAGCAGAATATTATCTTTGGTGGTGGTTATATATTGTGATACCAACATGACATTTTGTTGAACTTAACCATGTGCTGTTTTTGTTGGGTGCAATGCAGCCTCCAAGGTTTGATGACAGTGAAGCCGCTGATCGAGTGGCGTCAGCTGGCGTTTCTGTGGGTCTCGTCTGGACTACGTTTGGTGGAGAGGTCCAGTTCGTGGAGGCTACATCTATGGTGGGCAAGGGCGAATTGCATTTGACGGGCCAACTCGGAGATGTTATCAAAGAATCTGCTCAGTTAGCTCTCACCTGGGTAAACATCTTTGCTTGAAACCTCACTCATTACAGATTGTAACATTTTCCCATTCGACTGCATCTACTATTCAGAACAAAGAAAATACTTCAGAACTCTTTAGCTGATCATCAATTGATGTTTCGTAGGTAAGAGCCCGTGCGTCGGATTTCAAGCTGGCCCTTGCAGGGGACATGAATGTTCTTGATGGACGAGACATTCACATTCACTTTCCTGCTGGTGCTGTGCCGAAAGACGGACCTTCAGCAGGAGTGACATTGGTGACGGCGCTGGTATCGCTGTTCAGTCAGAAACGAGTAAGAGCAGACACAGCCATGACTGGAGAGATGACACTCAGAGGTCTCGTCCTACCCGTTGGTGGCATCAAAGATAAGGTAAGCTGCTTCTAATTTTAGTAGCCCGGAGCTTCACATGTGGTAAAAGAAAAACCGAAATTAGGTTAACATCTTTCATGTTTTTTGGAATAATTTCTTAAACAGATATTGGCTGCACATCGGTATGGTATCAAGAGAGTGATTCTACCGCAGAGGAACTCGAAGGACTTAGTTGAAGTACCCGCCGCTGTACTTTCCAGTCTGGAGGTAACTTATTTGACTCCAATCCGAGTCAGCAAGTCAATATTAAGTCTGCTCTGGTTTTCTAGAGTTTAGGCTTGCCCTGTCTGGTCCGGTCAGGTCTGAGTCTGTGTTTTCTATCAAAAACACAGACTCTAGCGTAGCTGGATGGGGTTGGTGTGACTGAGATGTTCTTAATTGGTATGAATTGAATGGTGCAAACAGGTGATACTGGCAAAGAGAATGGAAGACGTTCTGGAAAATGCATTCGAAGGAGGTTGTCCATGGCGGAACCACTCTAAATTATGACAAAAAGTCCCAAAGTTCCATCTTTAAGACCAACAGAGTCAGACTCAGGCTCAGGCTCAGGCTCAGGCTCAGAGACCCTGTTTGGCTCATTTGGTATTAAGGTATCAGAATAATGTTTGCATCTTTCTCCTTTTTCGTCTCACACTCACTCACATCTCCTCTATTGTAAGTTTGTGTATGTAATGGGCTTTAAATTTTATCATCTAATTTATTAATTTACTCATCTCTCGCAAAATCAGTCGTCTCCTAAAATTTGATATTTAACTATGATACGACTTGTTAACTATTTAAAAACAAAATCATATATTTGTTTTTCTCTCTCATCTGCAACAATCTAGTATGTTCACTTCGATCTCCACATCGAAAACAATAATAGTGCAGCCGTGCAGGGGAATTGAGAACCGCTCGTGACGATAGATCTTCTTTCACGCATCTCAGCTCAATATTTGGGCTTTGTGACATTCAGTGTTCTTGGGCTTTCGTAACTTGGTCCTCTTGCAAAACTTCGTACAATATGCGTCCACAACTCGAATAGGTAAAACATAAGGTTTATATACAACATGAGAACTATAACCAAGCTAGATACCAACCAAACCACTGCAACCTCTATTTCAAAAATCAATGCAACAAAATCAGTCCCACGACATCACCAAGATAGTGTTATATATCACAGTTATGTCAATTTAAAATTTTAAACGTGGAAAATAGTTTTATCCCAATGTAAGCGGAAAAAAGTATTTTGAGAATTAATTTAAATACTATTAAGAAATTTAGTCAAGCAAGATAATTATGATAGACCCAAACAATCTATTTTTCTGGAAAAGGAAGGAAAACCTAAAGTGAAATAGATTAATGGTTGGATTCTCAAAGTCCTCACGGAGCTGTACCGATCAAGCAAGTCAATGACGGTTTCGATTTAAGGATGTGTCAAATGAAATTATGATGGAAGTTTTTTAACGGCTTTGGAAGTATCAAGCTTTACTAATAGCAACGCAAATGAATTGAAGGGGATTGCAAGCATATTGTCGAGTTGGTGAATGGGACACAAGTGGATTTTGGGATTCATAACTGGACAACAGAAGTGAATGGGACACGAGTCTCTATAACAAGTTTAAGATATTTGGAACATTTGAGCACAAAAATAAGAACAATTGGAATACACATACTACTTTCTAAGTATTCACTCACAATCTTGTTGATTTTTTTATATCTGTAAATTAAAATTTTGTTAAATTGACATGACTTTTTATATGGCATGTCAACACTAAACACTCTAGTAACTTATATCTTCTTATTTATTAGTAAGTAGATTTTGCTTATGGAGAACTAGCAAAATTTAGCAACGTCCACGACTGCAAATGCACTTATGTGCAATCGAATGGTTAAATGGCATGTCAGAACATTCACAGCGATCATAGTTGGTGCCTTCCCTTTTGGTATCGCCTAGGCACACCTTGTTTCCATTGTTTCCACATTTTCCAGAGTAAATTCCTGTTGGGTTGCGACATATACTTTTTGCCGACGGGGCAGATTCCACCTCTATTATTTGATGTCAAAAACAACAAAGAATTGTCATATTGTAGATCAAGATGTTATAATCAACAATTGAAGATGTAACAAAACTGAAATTAAAATTCAAAGCTTAGAAAGTGTCACTAAACATTTAGGAAGGATTACTAAAAGTTAATGATAATTTTTTTAGTAATCCTTCCAAAACTTCTAGGAACCCTTCAATTTTTTTGAGAATCTCTCTTTAATAATTAATATGTTGCACTTACCTTTAATAAAACTCAAAGCAAGACACATAAAAACACAAGATACTACAAACAAAATAGCTGGCTTCATGACTCAAATTCTGATAAATTTGTCTCTATTACTTGCAAAAGTTATTGTCTATTTACTCTCGTTAACTAACAATGTATTTGTTTTTCATTGTTATACACAATACATATGATAAAAATAGTTGTTTCTATTTAACTAGTGAATAAAAAATGGAGGAGCCAAGTCAACGAGATCGTCGTGATCGGACACTTATTTTTAAAAAGATGAATAAATTGAATATAGTACAAAAGTACGTGGTTGTAGAAAACACTATTTCAACCAAAATAATTATCAACCAAAAATGAGATTTATTTCCAATATATTTTCCTTTTCTTTCTTTCAAATAATCAAATTTGGCTTTTCAAGTGATTAGTGAAGGTCTCTTAGGAGGGCATATAGTAGAACCTCTTTAAATTAATACTCGATAAATTAATAATCACGATAAATTAATAAATTTTTCCAGTTCCGAGTTGGGCCATTGTAAAAATNAAAATTAACAAAATTCGATAAGATAATAAGATAATAATTTTTTTAGAACCCTCGTGTAAATACATGGTCCCAATAATATCATAAATTAATAATTATATAATATAA